>OOFE01022041.1:4136-22407 GCA_900323365.1 Monocentris japonica | reverse complement strand
AAAATGTGTGTTACGGACACTAATTGGTGAGGTCCGTGTTTTGGAGGTGTGTCCTGTGTGTGTGTGTGTGTGTGTGTGTGTGTGTGTGTACTGAGTTCCAGACCTGCCCTCCTGCTGTGGTTGGCCACCACTGAAGCATCAGCACCTGGAGTTCATTTCCCAATCATCGCCAGCATAAAAGCCAGGATGAAGCTCCAGTCCAGGCCCTGATGGCCACTCACACAGCTGCAAAGCAGTATTGGTGTGCTTTGGTGTATTCTGGAGTATTCTGTGTATAGCTATAGGCCCTGGTGTTTTCCCTGATTGCTGACTGTCTTTTGAGACTAGACACTTTTGTCTGGCGCTTAGTAGGGGGTGTGCCACCAGTTTATTTGGATTCCCTCTTTCTTCTGTTTTTTTTCTGCTTAGGAAGCCTAAGCAGTATTTTGGGCTTAATATTTTTCCTTTCTGAGCAGGGTGGGGTTTTTGTTTATTACTTTGGCCTTGGCTCACCCCGAAGGTTAGTTACTCCTGTTTTGTTTGGCTATACCATGTACAATAAATACCTTTGTTTTACGCTCACTCCATCACTTGTTTTTGTCTGAACCATTGGTCAGCATTTGTTACTCCCCTCCGACCCTAGACAGACTTCAGGGGACGTAACATACATTTTGATCAATTCTGAACGATCATCTCCATCCTATTGTGCATTTCCTTTCTGGTGGCATCAATGTCTTCCAGGATTACAATGCCACTATTACAAGATATCAGAAGTTATCCTCACCTGTGTGTTAGAGTTTTCTTACATCCTATGCTTTTGAATTTTGTCTGTAGGAGTCAATTTTGCCAATTTTCCTTTTTTTGAGGAAAAATCCTTCCAGTATGCATATACCTGCTGTAGAACCAGATATGAACTCCACTGAGCATTTACGGGATATTCTGCAGTGGTAGCTGTAATGGCAATTTTTAACCACCATCATAATGCTGGAGGGCCCAGATGATCAATCAAAATCAGTGTTAGCTGTGGTAAGCACTGACCATGTCCCCAAGGAGATTGGTGGCCAAAAGCCATGCCAGAACAAGCACCCCAGACTATTACAGGCCTCTATCCCTGGAAGTCTTTGCGCTAGCGTTTCCATTATTTTGTCTTATTTTAGATAGCCTCACACTCGGTTAAAGAGCAGGCTTATCAGTCCCTTGGCCAAAAGCTCCATCAGCAATCAAATCTCCTGTCTCTCTCTTTTTCATTCTACTTATCCACTGCAACCCAATTCACTCTCTCTCCATCTGGTCTATTTACCACTCTGCCACCCATACTGAGCTCAACATTGTGCTTTTTGACTTTGTCATTTCAGCCCTCTTTTTCAGTATTTCAGTTGGGAGCCAAAGAGAGACAATCAGGTCACAGGAATCTAGCACTGTTTCCTTTATTCCAGAGGGCCTGAGGTGATCAGGGAGCAGATGTACACACTGAATGCTGAATAGGTTTGTGCATTCAGACGAATAGAGGAAAATAATCACTGATGCACGAGGATCAATTTGTGCCTTTATTACAATCCAAACAATTTGCCTGGAGTTGTCTGGTGCTCTCATATCCATAAACACACACACACACACACACACACACACACAAACAAACTCTTTCTCCATGTCTTCAAACTTGTAATGCGTTTTTTTTCACCTCTTTTTTTGTCCTTTGTTTTTCATAAAACACTGACAAAACAGTCTGTTGAAAATGTTTTATCAATAAATTTGACTTGACAAATAGAGCGACACTTCAATGCTACAATTTGTGGACTCTGTTGAAGCCGCAGGAGCACTGAAATGTTTGTTTGTTTGAGCTGTAACACATAATTCATCCAGTTATCATTCCCTCTTTACTGGTTTTGACTGACTGACTTATTGACTTGACTTTTGTTTCAACGGTGTTTGTTTTGCTGGTTAAATAATGAGAAAGTTTTGATTTGCATCAGTGGAAATGAGGCACTTGAAAAAAACATTCACTATAATGAAATGAGTGGTATCAAAGCGGCATCGCCTACCTTGGCTTCTAGTCTTTTCATTTCTATCCAGGCCACAGTTTTTTTTTGTTTTAGACCAGTGGGCAGACACACACTCACCGGTCTGCATGTGTAAAGCCATACATCTGCTGTTCTTGTGATAAATTGGCTGGCATTACATAAAATGGTCATTTATTTCAAATTTCCCTTATTAAATAGTGCCCTTTTTAATCATGGCAATGGTTTATGAATACAGAGGGAAAACATTTTTATTGGTGACAGCATCATCATTTATGATGCATTACAGATATATCTGTAATCTCATATAGCCCATTCATAATATACAATATACTGTCTCTCTGTATCTCTCTTTTGTTTTGTATATGCCCTCACTCTCTCTCATTCCTTCTATTTCTCACCAGAACCACCCTATTAATGAAATGGATGGATCTCTCCCACTTAAATCAGCAGCTCCCTACCTAAAACAATTTGTAAAGGCTGTTTCAGAGGCCTTTCCCTGCCAAGAAATAATTTCTTGGGGAAAAACAAGCCACTTCAGATTGCGAATGAGGCATATCTAGTTCCCAGGCACAGGTACTAGAGCTCAGACATAACTGCCCCTTTAGGGTCCAGTTGCAGGGTGGAGTGGTGATGAGGAAGACAATCCTTCAACTAGACGACAGTTTCAAGCCGCCATGCTAGCAAGCATCCATCCTGCTGAAGAGTCCTTGAGGAAGACAGTGAATCCCCTCAAACTCTAGGACCGTTGTACTGTAGCCGACCCAGACCTCTCACCTCCCTGCGGAGGGGGAAAGCAGAAAGAATATAGCTCTTTCAGGGGATCAAATCAATTTCAAAGAGTATTACAGAAGTCTGTATGCTCATACCCTTCAGCTATACATAATGTTAGCCCAAAGAAGTTTACTGTGCAGAATAGAAATTTGAGATCATAAAACAGTACACAGACATATATACTGTGTGTGTATATATATGTGAGGCTCCTATCAAATCCCAGAAGCTAAAAGGGAGGCTATCAGAGAAGAGGTAAGATGGGTGTTGAGGAATCACACAGGTCTGCTTGGTCTAGCCCGATTGTTTTGACTCCTAAACCAGATGGTATAGATCGGTTCTGCAATGATTTCAGAAAGATGAAGGAAATCTCCAAACTCGATGCCTACCACCGTGCCCAGAGTTGATGAGTTAATCGAGTGGTTGGGCCCTGCCAGCTTTGTTTCCACTCTCGATCTCAACCAGAGGGATACTGGCAGGTTCGCCTCACAGAAGAAGCCAAGGAACAAATAGCTGAAAATTTTCAACCCCAGGTGGCTTGTACCACTACAGAGTGCTACCCTTCGGCGTCCACGGGGCACCAGCCGCCTTCCAATGCATGTTGGACTGGATATGCCAACATCATCGTGAGTAAGCTGCAGCCTACTTAGATGATATTATTATCCACAGCCCTGACTGGACCATGCACTTAGACCACCCGAGGGCTGTCCTGGGGGCCAGCCAGACAAAAGGTGCCGGCTTGGCCTGAAGGAGGAGAAGAGTATCAGGGTATCTGGGCCACATGACTGGGAGAGGCAGTGTTACTCCGGAAGATAGAGGCCATCACCACACAGCCCAACCAGTCACCGAGGAACAGGTAAAGATGTTCCTTGGGCATGTTGGCTACTACCAATGTTTCATTCCTCGATTTGCTACCATTGCAGCTCCTCGGCATGAGATGACAAAGACCCGACACATATCACGGCACCTGATTGAAGGGAGATATTAAAGAGATATCCTATTATCCAGTCCAGGTGCTTGTTGGGGACAAACTGGGTCCCTACAATCAGAAACACAAAGGCTCACTGCTCTCTCTCTGCTCTACCTACCCTAGGAGGAGACAAAGAGCCACAGACAGACAGACAGGAAGAGAAAACTTTAGTTTGGATTTACCCAACACCCCTTTTCCCTGAAACCTTATGAAAGATGTTTTTCTGTTTGCCCTGTCAACTGTCCCCAGAGTTTCTTACTTTGTTGTGAATCTTGCCACTAAATTCCCCTGGGTTGCCACGCAGAGTTTTCTTGTGCTATCCTCAAATATGTTTTTTTTTTTGCTTGTTTATCATATATTTTTCTATTTCTCAAAGCCAATCACATCAACCTATTTCAAAACCCCGATTAATAACTGGTGGTGTGTCGTGTGTCCTGTCAAAGTGTCCTTGTGCAAGACATTGAATTCCTACCTGGTCGCTCTGGATAAGGGTGTCAGCTAAATACCTAATTTGTAATTCTAGCTCACAAAATTGGAGTTGTGTCCAACGTGCCACCTGTCAGGTGTACTGGGGTCAGTGCAATCAGGAGAAGCTTGTCTGAGAATACTAAGAACAGTAAGATCATTGTTAGTCTGCGGCATCAAAGAGAACAGACTAAAACTGAGACGAATCCTTGGAATTACACGGCTGAATTCCACTCCCGAGTGTTAAGAAACTTCTAATGAATCTATCCATTCCCAGTCTGTGCACCATCTCATGCTGAGAGAGAGAAACTCAGAAAAGTTAAAGAACAAATTGAAGTCCCCCCCAATGCATTAAAACTTAAGTTAAAAGATGGTTCTTTCTACTGACTACTTTCTGATTTTCATTCTGGAGGCTTAGACGGAAAAAGAAAAAGTTATGTTATGGCACTACAAGATCAGCCGGACAAATGGTGCAATGATTCATAAGCCATTTGTCATAAGCCGTCTTTCTGTTTATCTCTCTGTGAAGTCTGAAAATGCAAATGATTGGCTTATGTACTGTAAAGCTTGTAGTGTGTTTGTGTGAGAGAGAGAGAGAGAGAGAGAGAGAGAGAGAGAGAGAGAGAAAAAAGTTTGTCATTCAATATCTGTAGAATATCGAGTGACAAGGATATCATTTTGTCAACCAGGGGCTTACGTTACCCAATACCCTTTAAAAAGCACATATTACGTTTCAGTTTTGTGCTTTTTATCATCATTTTGCAAAATGTCGGTGTCACCTTTTTTTTTTCACATGGTGGATATCTCATTTTGGAATGAAACTTGACATTAATCACTGGACCATGTCCCTTTGGAAATGCTTATTGATAAGAGTGTTAGCTAGAATACCTTGGCAAAGGTATGCAGAATTTTCTCTAATATATCTTTGTCAAATGAATTGTTATGAGCACTACATCCTGCTGCTTTTGCTTAGCTTGCCACTTCACTGTCTACTGAAAGGGATTCTTCACGGAAAATCACGTCCAAGAACTCCAGAACTGAACCAGATGAATGCATGGAGCAGATCCTCGGGGCTACTGCTTGGAACAGCAGCTTTTATTTTTGTTAGCATTAGAATATGTCACCAACTAATTTCACAGTGATAACTTAATTTAAAAAAAATGGACACACAGCATCTTTTATGGTGCAGGAGCCAAAAGTAAAAAAGCTGCTAAAACATGCAGACTCTCCCAATTCATTTTTTGTAAAGGGAAGGTTTAATCAGCAAAGTTAAAAGCCAGACAGCAAAACTTCTCTGTTACGCTAACACAGACCAAAATAATCACAATCCCAAACTGAACTTGTTCAATCCGTGTATACCAGGGTGGGTGATCTTTTACTCCACTGCTACGGCGGCAAGTGAATGGAAAAATCTCATCATCCACTCTGCATTTTTACCAGTCAAAATGGGTGTCTAAATAAAAGAGATCTATATACTTCAAAAACACCTGCCAAGTTGTTGGTGGAATTGACACATTTATCAGCCAGCAGTCAAAATGTACCACCAGATATTAATTTCTTACTCACATGAGAAATTATGGACAGTATTAATTGTGGACAGTTGCAGTGAAATGCATAGTGCTCCAATTTATGTCCCTCTCTATTCCCTTCTGTTCTATTCCCTTCTGTTCCGTTCATCTTTACATACCCGATATAAAGACCACTGGGCCCAACACATTGACACAAACCTCCCAGGTTTGCCTCTACCATGCTCCATAAACTTACATGCCTAATCTGCTACTTCTGCTTATCACATTCAGCAGTACGTCCTCAAAAAACTCCCTGGGACTGTCCTCGGCCGGGATACTGGAATTAGAAAAATCTGCAAAAAATGTCTGAAACTCGACAAATTCCCTGCTTTCTCTGCCTTCAAAGACTCCATAAAAGGCACTCTCTTGCATATGTGTACTAGTTGGTTACCATCTCAGTAACTCCCTCACTGTGCTGCTTTTATGTTTGTTTTACTAACTCTGTGCTGATTATATTAGCTCCCTCTGCCGTCTGTCACCCATTAATATGAAGTCTGTTGTTCCTCAACTGTAATCTGCCTGACACGTCACAAAAATTTCTTTAAATAGAACTTGTCTTGTGCTGCCCTTTGATGCTCCATGCTGCTCCGTTGTGCACCTTTCCTCTCTTCTTGTTCTTTTGTTATTTTTTGCTGTTGCATGTGGCATTACCTGCTTCTTTATTATGCTGTATTTCCCATTATCATCTATTTTTTTGTTGTGTGCGATTTGTCTTTTATTCAGATTCCAGCCCCCGAAGCGCTCAAGAGGACTTTTGCATTTGGCCTGTTTCTGCAAACAACAAATAAACAAATAAATAAATAAATTTGCCTGCTTACTAAACATAGTGTACTAAAAAACAACAACAATAACAACATACAGAACAGGACACAGTAGCATGTTGGTTCATATTTCTACAATAAAAGAGCATGTAGCATGTGAGCATATCATGTGCAAGACAGCTTGTAGATGAAAAATAAAAATATGATTTTTGAATTACCTCCACAGCAAGGATCAAAGTGCAAGGGCAGCGCCTCTGGACCTGCAGTATTCAGTGTGTTGCTCAAGGACTCTTCAGTAGGGTGGATACCTGCTGCCATGGAGGCTTGAATCTGTCGTCCAGTTGAAGGATAGCCTCCCTCATCACTACTCCTCCCTGCTGCTGGACCCTTAAGGGGTAGTTATGTCTGAGCTCTACTACTACCTGTGCCTGGAAACTAGATACCACTACAATATATCGTTCATCATTATAAACCTTCAGCCACCAACATTTCTACTTTTCAATGCTCATCTGAGGGAAGTTTAACGCATGGGAGAAAATGAATTCTCCCCTCGTTTGTGTATGATCTAGCAGGTGATCTCTGTCTGTCTCATACAAGCGGATGAGAAAAAAGGCGCATGCCAGCGGTGTGCTTACAAGCAATAGCTGAGTGAGATTAGTCTCTGGTGTGACGGAGAACATGAAAAAACTACGTTGAATTTCACTTATCGATACAGATGTCTGTAATCCTTCACTTGTCTCCTTTAACTGTGGTGGCACGCGCCACATCTCCTGTGCACAAATAAACTTTTAGACTTAAACTTAAACTTAGACTAAATCTCCAATGTAATGAAATCAAAGATGGCCGACAGAAGCATTGACTTCCTCACTGGTACCGTGTTTCATCGCATAAGCTCGCTGCTCATCAGTAAAAACCTATTTGTACTAGTCGGGACTCAAACCTGTCAAAGTTGTACCTGTGTACCTCGCAAATACCAGCTATATGGCCACTTTGATGAGGTTAATCACACATTGACCTTGAGCACGATTACTGATAGCTGGGTATCAGTGGTGTTTACGTCAGGCTTCCTGAGTGCTCATAAAACTGGCTTTATGGTCCTATATTATACACCCACTAAACCTTTTAGACTTAAATGAGGCCTAAAGATTGATGGGCAGTTATGACGATAATTCAAACAATTAGGGTGATTAGTCAGCCTAGGAATAATTGACATATTAAATGTGCTACAGTCGAGTTTTGATGTCAGTAAATCATTGCCACATTAATTCTGAGACATACGTATCATTTCTTTAAACAAGTAAGCACCAGCTGCCTCTACCAACCTCTACACTGCATTTTACGTGCCACCGGGGGTTTATGGGAAATGTGATCTTCATTTTGAGAAAAGACATCTGGTGTGAGATAGAGGCTACTAATCATCACGACCTCGGTTTGATTTGTTTAGGATTATTATACAAACGAATCACAGTTACTTTCGCAATGATTGATGTTTAAACATGCTACATCTAGCACCTTTAAAGGAAGCTTAATGTACAATATGAGATGTTTCTGTCAAACCCAAAACCATGTAGACCTGGCAATCGAGTGTATGTCCTTGAAGGAATTGCATTGCTACAACCAGACACCATGTGAGAACATATGCAATCCGCTCCTCCTCAGTAATCTATTACTTTCCAAGACGAAAACAGTTAAATGGGGGATAACGTGAGAAAGTGTGAGGTTCTTAATCACTTAATTTCACTGAGGAAAACAGTTTAATTTTACCTTCAAACAATTTTCCAAATGCAGCCACATGACTCACAGTGAAGCTGAGTCAACCGGGCCATCGGTTGCCACTGGCTGCCAGTACCATGGAATCAACACATAATCCCACCATACCAGCCTCAGCGGCCAGAGCCAAGCTGCACAGAAGGTGCTCATTTTTAAAAAGCTGGAGTCCAGTCAGTGAAGGAGATGGGGGTGAAGCACCAATTAACATCCTGTTGGGCTGCTATCCAACCTATCTTGGTCTGGCAGGCTAGTGTTAATGGTTTTGGAGCGAGAGGGAGGGAGAGAGAGAAAGAGAAAGACAGAGAGATGAATAGAAACAGAAAGGGGAAAGCAACAGCAAATGAGGAAATAAAGAAATCAAAAAAAGAAAGAAAGTCTTAAATGAACAGGTTGTCTGTGGAGATCTGCAAAAAGGTGGTGATGGTGGAAGCAGCTGTGGCAATAGATTACATTATGAGAGAAGGGCTGATTGAAACAGGATGCTTAGTTTGGATGACAATGGCCTCTTAAATTGTTCATGCTAGAGAGCAGTTGTTGAGTGCTGCGGGGGCGCAAGTGAGTGGTGTGAGCGTTTGTGATATTTTCATGGTTGTTGAAATTGTTTGCTGTTTTTCAGCGCTCATAAACCTGTTTTTATGACCACTATTTGTCGACCTATTGGACTTTTTAGAATTAAATTGGATTTAAGGAACAGCAGTGGACCAGCCACAAACATTTTTTTTAATCATTTCCTAGCATTTCTTCCATGATTGCTTCCCGGGTCACGTGAATATTGACCCTTGCACTTCGCACTATTGGATGCTTGTAATGTTGGTGATCTAGGATGTACTCATTGTAAGTCACTCCGATGAGAAGTTAAATGTAAAATGTAGAAATGTAGTAGAATACATCAGCCAGCAAAAGCAATATCTGTTCTCGTGCTCGATTAAACATCTCTTAAACATCTCTTTCAGATAATTTCCCTCCTACAAGCAAGCAGACATTCTGGCAAGCAGGCAAAGAGATCCAACAGTAGCAGCAGCAGCTTTTGGTGGAAGTCAAATATTTTAGTAGTCTGATGTGGTGTGTCTAAAACTAATCATCTCTGACTGTGAACAATTAGCTTGAGATGGAAGGTCGTGGTTGGAAGTCACCCTGACAGAAAGAGCCAAACAGGTGAAGCAAATGAGGACCCACTTTCACTTAAAATCCAACTGATCTTTAACTCTGGAAAAAAAACTAATCACTGTGTGCCTACCAGTTCTTTTGATCTTTTGGCCCTGTTCTCTCTCTGCTGGCTCCCTCAATGCCACTTCTGAGTGATTTATTTGCTGCTAACTTGTTGGCTTGCTCCAAACAGATGGAGATGATGGGTTTTCTGTTCACTCTCAGTCTCTTCTTCTGGGGGAGGATGGTTTTAAGACTGAAGGTGAGTACAAGTATTGCATTATAGACTGGTGGTGACCCTATTGCAATACCAGTGAAGTAGTAGTTGGTAGTGTCTTAAAATGCATTTATATAGTGTATCATGACTGACAAGAGATGATAGCAGTAGTTTCTGATTACATGAGTTACCCGTTATTATCTTGGTCAAAACTATTTTGTTTTACACAATTAAATCAAAAGTGAGCTCTGAATAATAAATAAATAATAAAATAACAAACTGTTCATGTATAGTTAACTAATGTAATTGGAAGGCAATTGTTCATTAACATTATTAATACCATTTACTAATTCTTAGGAAACATATGTCTTATATCCAATAAAGGCATTGTGCCTTGGTATACACTATGAATCTCTGCAGTTCACTATGAATCAGGCTGTGGTACCCACGTCTGTGGCTTGCTCTCTCTCTGTAATGTGCCTTTGTGTCTCTTTAAGATTTAAGCAGCAGGTCTTTAAAACTGGGCTTCCTAAAAATAGCGCTTTTGTCTGTGGTGACAAAAAGAACGTCGTCCATCGGGGAGCTGGAACGTGGTGCTTTTACAACAGCTCTCTGTTCCAGGGATATTCATAAAAGCGCTAATAGATATATGACTCTGTTTAACATGAGACAGTGTGTTATGTGTTATTTCCAGGCAGCCGGCTGGGAGGTCGTTGGCCAGGTGAGACAGAATGAGACCGAAGTAGTTGGGAGGAGACAGAAACCGAGTTAGGGTGCAAATTCTGGCAATAGCCAACAGAAGAAGGAATACAACAGATGTGAAAAGGGTTTATTTGCGTGTGCACTTGTGTGTGTATGCCTGACACATGGAAGTGTGTGTATGTGTGTTTTAAGTGTCTGCATGTATGTGTGTGTGCATTTATATGCGTGTGCATGTATATACCCGTGTGCATATACATGTGCATATTGGGCAAACCATTCCAAGCAGTGTAATCTATATTCTATCAGTGCTGAGGGCTCTTAGGTCCCTGGTTATTACACTGTTATGGGCCCTGAGCACCGGAACGACAGCAATATTTTCAACCTGATGTCACCTCTGTGCCCCATCTCTCAGACAGAGAGAAAGAGGGCGAGAGAGAGAGAGCGAGAGAGCGAGAAAGAAAGAGAGAGAGGGGAGGAAGAAAACACTCAGAAGAAATGTCTGTCTTGACTTTATGGCTGGATATGAAATTTATATATCCCACCCTGTTGTAGCGTTTCCAGTTTATTGGCCTCATAAAAACGGCGGATCCCTGTTGTAAGACTTTTGTCATGCATTGAGCCTGATTTTCTGGGCTTCAATGACTATTTCTAATTTAATGACAAATACAATCTTTCGCCTTTCATCTCAATGTGACAGATGAGATTCATTCATTCCCGTCTCTCAGAATCCATCAATTGTGCCACAGAATTGCTATCTTTTCTCTGGTGAAGTCGGATAGATGTGTGTTATGAGCAGTTTGAGCGGTTTGAACTGTAAGAAGAAGCTAGCTGTTACATTTGCAGCAAACAGATCCCGAGAACTGCAGTGCTGTAGGTGATATTAATACCATATGGTGACTGTTTAGAAGATAACAGGATTGCTTTACTGACAAGGTTCAGTTCATTCCATTCTCAAACCGTTGTCCTAGTTGGAAACTGGTAAAAAGTTAAATGCAACCCAACCCAGTGTGGCCGTTTCCCCTATTTACCATCCCTTCCCTTCGAACCTTCTTTTCTAGAATGAACATTTTACTTAATGTCTGCGGTAGAGATGATGATTTGTACCTGATGATTTGATTTCCTGTCCCTTCTCTTTAACGAAGGCCTGTGCACTAAGAAGCCGGTGAAAGTGTGGAGGATTGGGAAATCACAATAATTCCTGGACCAGGACCACAGGTGATTAACAAGTGTTTGTGGAGTTGTGTGAAGAATACAGAGGTTGTGTGTGTGAATGACTCTGTGCATGTTTGTGTGTGTGTGTGCATTTGTGTGTGTATAAGTGTGTGCATAAGTCTGCCCATATATTTGCAAAGTTCAAATAGCCATGCTGTTTGCTCGCCCAAGCATCTCAGTATATTAAAGCTTTAAATCGATATCTGTTCCGTGGGTGGATGATGATACTTTGCACTCAGCTGCTCTTGAAAGACTCAATCACCATACTGCACTGTGCACCAATTTAATCAGGGCTTAACTAAATCCATGATGGGAATACTTTACCGCATGTTCATTTTGCACATTTTTACAAAAAGGCATGTGCAGAAACCCTTTGCAGTTAAAAATACATTAAATTTGTCACATACTGTCAGTCATTACCAAGAGCAAAGAGAAAGAAAATACAATATATCTTTAATCTGATGTTTATGTGACTTTTTATTTATGTTTGGATAAAGGATTAGCCCTTAATCTGTTTTGAGAACTATTGATTTTAACTGTTGGCTTTAGTCCATTGAACACAAAGGATTCACTGATGCAAACGCCATTTGCAAAAACATTCATCCCCATGTGGATTTATGAACAGTGAGTTATAGTAGGGTTGGGAGAACCGGTGCCAATTAGGTATCTGATTGGTCGGAACCAAAATACTGATTTGCTCCTGTACTGCTTGTTTCTGTCGAAGTCCTTTGAATTCGTTCACACATAACTTCTTAGGTATTTCTGTGAAAGACCAGTGTGCTGACGTTTTCGAGCAGGAACAATTTCAATCATGGCGGAGAGGATAAAGTGTTTGAACGTGTAGACCAACTATACTAAAGCAGATGGAAATACGGATAAATATGGAACAGACAGATGTCATTTATATAAAAAAGATGTTGCGTGCAAGGGGGCAACGGCAGCAATCTTACGAAACACTTTGAAGCAGTGCTTTTAACTGCTTGAGCTGCTGGATTCTGCTGGATCCAATTCCTCAAAATACTGTCTCATCCTCATTCAGTCAAGGTAACATGCCCTATCAAAATAAACAAGTCCAATGTTGTGAACAAATTAAATAGCAAGGCAACCTCTTGCCCAGCAGCAGCTTTATTTGATTTCCAACCATAGATACTAGTCAAGCTGCAGCCATCACTTGCTCCAGTGGCAGCGAGTTGTATGAAACTGTCTGTGAGGGTGAGGAATCTGCCCCCTCAACTCTCAGGTGAACAGCCACTACACATTCACTGGATACACACTATTTTTAGGCACACTAATATTATTTGATATTCTCATTTTGATGTGTTTCTACTGGAAAAGGGCCCATTTCAGTTGAACAATTTACTTTATTTGGTTATTCAGACTAATAGTACTTTATTTATCTTGTACATGTTTTTGTTTTGTTTTAACCTTGTTTTCCTCTGAGGTCCACTTCCTGATTGAGGCCAGGCTTAGTGGCAGTCTCATCACCCGAGCGCGCAATGTGTGGATGCTGCTGCTGATTGGTCTCATTGGCTTTTACCATGTGGGGTGAATTGAATTGTTTCCTTATCATGGTAGTTGAGTTTTCTTTGTTGATTGTGTATTTCATGTTCACTTTGTGAAGAGACTGTGAAGCCAGGAGAAGAAATGTTATTTGCCTCTTAACTAAGGCTCCCCTGCAGCTAATGACAATGGGGTCTGCCAAACAATATTTCAGCCTTGGACTTGAACAATGGCATGGGTTTTTGCTGGTGGTGGTGGGACCCCGAGCATCTCTGGTCGGGTATGGGCATGCTGTATCATTTAGTTTCATTGATGTAATTTTTTCGTATCACACTGTGGTTGCATGTGCAGCTATAAAAAAGTAAAACAAGAGTGCTTTAACCTATGGTTTGATGCTGCCTTCTTCTACGCACCACCACTTCCAGAAAAGCAGGTACGGTACCATCCCTGATAGTAGGTTTTTACATGCTAACCCTACACTATCCCTTTTGGGAAATGTTACCTGATGGTCACTGCTCAATATTTAAACGTTGGTATTGACCACACATCTGAGGTTGAGTGTTGCTTGGGAGGCGACGCCTGATGAAACCCCATTTACAATCTGTATCTGGACATCATATCTGGCCCTTCCACAGCAAAAGAAAAGTAAGTACAGGCTGTACGGTAACAGCACACCTGCCATGTTTGTTTTTGTTGTTGACAACAGACAGACTTGTCAGCTCCCCACCTACTTCCCAGCTTTGCTTAGTGCACAGGAAAAATGAGATTCCATCATGATGCGGACGTCTACAGACAATGAGGAATGCATGTAAGTACCAGGTGTAAATGGTGTGATTGGACTGGTCAGCATTTCAATACGAGAAGTAAATGAGATCAAAAATTAGCTCTTGATTCCCATCAGTGTTTCCAATCCATTCTGAAACCTGAGGCATTATAAGAACTCTGTTAGCGACAGCGAGAAACAAGCGCGCCTGACTAAGCTGCCATAACGTTACGATGTTTGAATTGTGTGTGTTTATTTATCATACTCTGACAGTGTTTAGTAATAAAGGTTGAACTCTACCCATCGTCCGTGTTCCTGGGTGTGTACATCACTTGGAAAAAACTTTTACAGTCAGGCGTTCACTGTTCACGGAGTCTTGCCACGGTGAAAGTGCTGGAAAAGGAAAATGTCGTACTAAAATGAAAGATCTCTGTAAGACCCTATACAGTCTGTGGCATGCTGCTAACGTTAGTGAAAAAAAAGTTTTCTTAAAGTTTGGGTAGAAAGTTCAGGGCAGCTTGGTTTTTGAAATCAATCTCTCAACTTTCTACTCCAAAGAAGAATGTGTATTATATGGCAGCTCTGCACTCAGAGTCCCATAACTAGATCTGTGGTCAGTGGACTCTTCTCTCTCTTGTTCTGTTAGGTTTCCCAGAGATAAAGCTGCAATCAATCAACCAACCATCCCGCCACTTTCTTCCACTACTCCCAATCTCTTGACCTATACTGCTCAAGTACACTGGAGACTATACTCAACTCTCTCCTCAGCCTTTCTTATTTATTTGTTCCAGTAGCCAGAGCAGAGCAGAGCAGGGCTCGGAGATGAGAACAGAACACAATGTTCTCCAACGCTTGTAGATTCACATCACAAACACAACAGATTATACATGATTAACTGAGATTTACTTTCTAACAGAATGTCCTAATCACAGAAGTTGTTCGATGACCATTTTTAGTAGCTCAAGTTGTACTAGAAGCTTTGTAAACTGCAAATGTTAAAAAAAAAAGAGGCTATACATGCAGTGATTGATCCGTCCATGAAAATCCACCAGTGTCTTACGTGCTTTGAAAGAAATGCTCACTTTGCTCTTGTCCTTTGTATTTGTGTGCACGTGCGTGTTTGCATTCATGAGCATGTGTTCGCTCCTTTGTGTTTGTGTGAATGTGCATGCCTGTGTCTTTATTAGTGTGGGCCCTAAAATGGAACAAAAGGTAGAAACAACATTCCACCTTAACAACTGTGGAATATATTTTTTTCCCTGTGGCCCAATCCAGCACAGTCAAGGTATCTGATTGCTTTTTTCCACAGCCAATAACTTGAAGGCTGAGCAGTCTATAATTCGTTGTAAAAGACTGAGGGACATAAAGAGAAAAACAGGAGCTATATATAGAGAAAAAAATATATGTGCTTTTCAGATGTTCTCCCAAGGGTCCTTTCTTTGACAGGACCGTAGACGAACCTCAGCAAAATCTTAAGAAAGTAGGACTCTTATTCGGTCCCTGGTCAATAGTGTCTCTTTAGGGTAGGAAAAGGGTGAAAAACCATTCAACATTATCAGAAATGCAAGCATTTATTCCCCCAAGATAATGAAATGGAATGATTCTCTTTTTTTTTCATTTCTGGAAAAGTAACTAATAAATTATAGGAAATTAATACGCCAGTGGCTTGAGTGGCTTTCAGGATTCACTGAGACTTCATGAAGAAAACAGCATCAAAGTGAGCTGAAGAACCAAACGGTCATACATATCTTTGACTCGTACTATATCTATACATGGCCAGCTGCGTAACACATCAGGCTCAAAAAGACACAGAATAACACATATGCACTGAATAACATGAACAGAAGTCGTCACATCAGTTTTTGTATGTGCGCTTCTCCTGCTTCTTTCGAACACATCTCAGTTATGCTATGACCCTTTGAATTTTGAATTCTCAAAATCCCAATCACATCTCACTTTCTTTCCATTGTTGTGTTCTGTTGTCCTGCATGCGAACGCTGGCTCAGCCAACCTGCCGAGGCGGCCAACACAGTCGTCTCAGCTGAATGACATCAGATTTACTCCATGCAATGGTGACAAATTCACATTTTAGCATTGAAATTTGCACGTAGATCGAATGCCTTCAGGATCCAATTTTGTCTCACATATCCACTGTGGTCCAGTCCTCCATGCAGCTTGCCATTCACACTGATTAGAAAAAAATCAGTTTTGTGTTACATGTGAGGGGAAAAAAAAAATCTGATCAACATTCAACATATAAAGTGACAATGTATACGTTGAACTTTGAATTACTTATGTCTTCCAGTATTTCTTCATAATTAAGACTGGAAGATTGGAGGCAGTTTGCTGTGAGAGCAAAAAGGTACTTAATATTTAAGGAGAGAAGACTTTACAGTAAGCACAAGCCGACTGGGATGGGCTGCAGACTTCAAAATATTCTCTTCAGTTTAGTAAATCTCTTGCTCTCCCTCCTGATCCTGAGTCAGCAATGCATTCTAATTCCTGTCAAACGTGCGTGTCATCGAGTTTCACTGGGCTGGAGAGCTGGATGCGATTCTTACGGCTTGTTTGATTTGGAGAGAGAGAGAGAGAGAGAGAGAGAGAGAAATTGCAGAATATCTCATTTACAATATTCTTGCAGATTAATTCTGCTTTTCGTGTTGCTCACCACTGAAATGTGAACGCAATGTGTGATAAAAGTCACTACACTTTTTCACTGAAAGCTGTTTGTCAGTGTCTATGTGTTTATATGCACTTTACCTGTGTTTTTCCAAAACACCATCACTTCTCCTTGTGTAACAGTTTATTATATAATTTCCATTGCAATTAACAAGCAAGAAGATAGTGAAATAAGGAATCTCAATCTTGATAACGCTCACCATTGCCGCTCCCCCTCCAGCATGGCACCATGCCCGTGTTCAGTCTCGGGAGGTGCAGCCAGGAAGAACAGGAAAGGTCTCAGCTCTGCTGTCTGGGGTGCTAATGGGTTGATCTTTCTTCTCATAAGCACCGCCATTGTTTGCCCAATTAGGGAAAACACATGGTGATTGAAAGTGTCTCCCTGTAATATCAAAGGTCCCATTACGTGAGAGGGGATGGGTCTGCATTCAATCGATAAATGAGTCATAATAAGACAGGCGCTAAATTATTTAGCTTCCTCAACTTTGTGAAGCACGATTGCAGGGTGCAGGATTTTAATTGTATTGTATATCATTCAAACTAGGCTGGGTTGGTGAAGTGATTTGGGCCTTTTTACTCAATGGGAAAAGATATTTTTACGCAGCAATATGCTTTGGAGAATCTCCAAATACTATAATGATGATTGATCATATCTTTTTAAAGGACGTTGTCTAAATGTATCATTTGTGACATTGTCCGCCCCTGTGAGCTGCTTTCCATTGGCATATTTCAATATTTCCACCCCCTGCCTTTTTGATGTGTAACTTAGCAGTCCATGATCAATGTCCAGCCTGAGAACTCCCAACTTGGACCAAATGAAAGCAAGAAGTGCATCACAGGCGCCACTAAAAAGGCAAGAGACTATTGCTGGAACAGGTGTTATCAACTAATGTATTAATTGAAGTGAGAATCCTACACATGGCATCTTTGGCGATATTAGTCATCAGGCGATTCATAACTGGTCCCTAACCTCGACACATGGGTTCACATCAACAGTGCCAAAACTCTTTGATATTTTGCTAGTTAACTTCAAAAGGCAAGGTGATATATTGTGCTGATCTGGTCTTGTTAAGGGCCAACAAATTTCTTGCAGTGGCCCTGATAGGGGGTGAAATTACTGCTGAAAATGATTTCTATCTTTTGTATCTCTGTCTCTATGTAAAGGGGTTATCACAAGAAATATTCAGGAACCGACCGACAACTAAAAATTTCAATTAAAAGCTAAATGCTTTACTGCTAAATGTTGGCTATTTAAGGTCAAAATGTAGGGTACATGATGAGCAAGTACTTTATGGTACTTCTTTGTATTGAAGGAAATTTCTGAAAACTTCTAATCAATTTTCACTTGTGCATAACGAGTAAGTCGAAAAGAAGTTTCGAGTTGAAATTCGGTTGTGGTACAGCCTGTTGAAATGGTAAATCTGGAAGATAAAGTGAAGATAAATGCTGAGAGAGAGACAGAGAGAGAGAGAGAGAGAGAAAGAGAGAGAGAGAGAGAGATTCATCTAAATTCATTAGTTTTCAGTAATATCATCCCAGCAAGATGATGATGTCAAGTTGAAGTTTTGTAAATTGCAAATCTGCAATCTGGAAAAGTGTTAAGAGTAAAATGTGTGTGTGTGTGTGTGTGTGTGTGTGTGTCCAATCCTCCAGTGATGAGGACCCAGGGCAGCCTGCGGTTGATCCTCAACACTAAGCTTTGGCCCCAGATGCAGGTGGACAAGGCAAGCGAGAAGAGTGTGCGCATCAC
>OOFE01022040.1:0-10987 GCA_900323365.1 Monocentris japonica | reverse complement strand
CATGTCGTCACAAACCACAGCATCAGCTCTGGGCTGGGAAGAATAAAACTCTGATTTAGTCAGTTAAAAGAAACTACTTTAAGCCACTTTATCAATGACTGTCGAAAAAGATTAGCAAATACACCGATCAGCCATAACATTAAGACCATTCGGCGGTAGACAGGGGTCAGCATGGGCACTCTGACCGGTCTGCGGCTACGCAGCCCCATACGCAGCAAGCTGTGATGCACTGTGTGTTCTGACACCTTTCTATCATAGCCAGCAGTAACTTTTTCAGCAATTTGTGCTACAGTAGCTCTTCTGTGGGATCAGACCAGACGGGCTAGCCTTCGCTCCCCACGCGCATCAATGAGCCTTGGGCACCCATGACCCTGTCACCGGTTCACCGGTTGTCCTTCCTTGGACCACTTTTGGTAGGTACTAACCACTGCATACTGGGAACACCCCACAAGACCTGCCGTTTTGGAGATGCTCTGACCCAGTCGTCTAGCCATCACAATTTGGCCCTTGTCAAAGTCGCTCAGATCCTTACGCTTGCCCATTTTTCCTGCTTCCAACATATCAACTTGCTTCCCAATATATCCTTTGGATAAAAGATTACTCAGATTACTCACCGTTTAGCTTTAGAACTAAGTTCTCGTTTTCTCACGTTTAAGACGATGCTAGTTGCCTGTGATCGCTCAACGTAGTGCATGCAAAAGTGTTAGCATGGACCACTGGAGCCAATGATCTACCGGGGACACGTGGATGATCACTTAAATCAAACAATGGGGTAATCTCCCAAATGCGTGTATTCCTTTAATGTTCCTGCAACACCAGCAAGGTGAAAATCCAGTCATTTACAATAACTACATCCATCACATAGCGGGATGAGATGTTTTCTGACCGCGTCACACCACCGCTGACTACCACGTCCACATTGTGTTCCACAGGCAACAGTCATAAGCGGTGTACAGCAGAACCGGGTGGTGGTGAACAAGCTGCAGCCCTGGACCAGGTACTGCGTCCAAGTGCAGATCCACACAGAGATTAACCCCACGCCCAGCCAGCCCAGCGACGTCACCTGTGAGAGCACCACTAGCGGTGAGCCTAAAAAACTAGCTAGGCCCAGAGGGTGGTTCGATGGATGACAGGATTGAAACCTCCATGTTTGCAACAAATATTTGCATCCACTGGCCTTTGTTTTAGAGGAAATGTGTTCTCAGCATCCTGATCCTCTTTGTTGTAGTGGCCACTATCCAGGCCCACAGTGAGCGTGAAAAACAGTAAAACATCAAATGTCCAACAGGCATTATGAATAAAATCTGCAAGGAGGTGAAACTAATAATCTATTAATTGTGCATTCATTTGCTGATACGAAACAAAAGCATTGCCGTTTCAAGTGACAGTATACAGAACACTTTATCATGCAGGCATGTTTTATATATTGGCCTAGTTGTGATGTCATTCAGTGATTATTTCAGTCGTTTGAACGACCTCAGCCAGGTTGTCTATAACCGGGTGGATAAAATGAGGGTGGGTAAAGTGCTCTCCGCTCCTTCAACAACTAAGTGCCTGACTCATGAGCAAGCGCTCGCGGCCCCAGTTGCTCCAGTCGTGTTGCTCAGTGCCCAAGAACAGAAGCCTGTGGACGTACTGGGCAGGTAGACCATTATCCACGCACCTTGTTACCAACAGCATCTCAGCCTGGCGTGTCGGTCATTCATGTAACTCCATGAATGAATGAAGCGTAAAAAAAAAACCGATGATGATGATAAAAAAATAACTAATTCTGCTCTCCCTGGTCTTTCTACGTTGCAGAAGAAGAAGTTCCGTGGGTGGCGGCGGTGGTGACGTTCATTGTCATGGCGATGGTTGTGACCCTGGCGGTGGTTGCGGCGGTGTATCGGAAGAAGTTGTCGCATTTCTTCTGCCCTAAGGACTCACTGCCCCAGCACTTCAAGGAGGTGTGTGTGTGTGTGTGTGTGTGTGTGTGTGCGCATTTACCGATGGAGATCTGATCAACAATTTGAGGACAAAATTGTCACTTACTCTTACTGTTCCCACCACAACCTACAGTTAAAGGGGCATTAAGTAATTATGACCTCAACTGACCTCTGTTGACGACCTGGGGGAATTGCAGCAACATCAATACACAAGTCTCTGGCATTATGGTCGTTATGTGGCAGTAAAAATCTTACATAACTACCCTTATATCTAAGGGATCAGTTTAATAACTTGCTGTTAACAACGGGGCCGCCGTTCAGATATTTTCCAATATTAGTGCATGTGTTTGCCTGCAACGTGTGCATGTATCTTACCATAAATAGTGGCAAACAAATCAAATTTGACCTTCAATCACCCATTAAAATTATACCTATATCTGCATGCAATGTGAATGCATGTGTTTCTATTATCTTTTATTTCTGTTCTGTTTATGTGGCTGAAAATTAATCCGACACAAAACTCAATCCTTTCCACCGCCCTCTTTCCTCCTCCAGTACCTGCTGGAGCCTCCCACTTCGACCATCTACCTGGCCATGAGGAACTCCCACCCACCTGAGGAGGTCTACCACCAGGTCAGCATCGTCACAGATGTGAGGACTGTGGAGGAAGAGCGCCCTCCGGAGGACAGAGGCACGAACTGCAACCAAACAGCCTGAGCCCCCAGTGGGAGAGGAGGGGTAGAAAAAAAGGGGGAATGGTGCAAAGTTGCAAGCATGGACAGAAGAGAAGAGGAGGAGACATGTCATCCTGTCCGGATACTGTGGTTGTGCTGCAGATTATGAGCACGGACTTCCAAGATGAAGTGCTGTTAAAAAGCTTATGCTTGCTCTTCTCGTGAAAGAGTGAAAATGAACTGTTGAGCTCTGCTTCACTTCTTGTGCTTCAGTTTTAATGTGCCAATTATGTAGCACTGCACAATTACACGTCCAAGCAGGTATTATCATGAAGACTGCATGAGCATGCAGACCTCAATACAACATGGTGATACAGGTACAGGACTTGATCTTAGTGGTATTTGTTTTGTGTACTGTATAGCCTCATGAGCTAGGCATGAACTGCCTCTGCCGTCGTTTACAACCAGAAGGGACTCATAATCTAGATAATCGGGTTGAACTGGGCGGGGCCAGCCGGGCACAGCTCCAGTACTTGGGTTTCCAAATGTCCGATCACGGAGACCAGCAGTGGCACTGTCTGTGTGGTTGTTTCACCCTAGTGAAAAAACATTGACTGAACTGTCAGACTGGCCTGGTTTCAGTCCTACTTGTTACAACTGTGTCTGGAAATATGATAGTATGTGAGGAATGGATCGTTCCTCGGAAATGCTCAAGCATCATAATAACTCGTGGTATGATTGTGTAATATGCCTCTATGTCTGCATGCTGTGAATAATGGAAACACCACATTTACTGTTCTACTGGGGTTTTTATCAGAATGTATTTATTTGGGACTTTTTTGACTGACGTCTATGCAAAGAGTTCTGTCAAAGTGAAAAGGAAATTGTGGAAGTTTGTGTGAAAGTATAAAATTCAACTTGTATTTTGCATGATTTACATTCTCTTTGAAACTTGAAGGATTGGACTGCAACCACTTTCAGATTAAACGAGACGGTCTATAACAATATTGAGATGTGGGTGAATTTTACCAATCAAGCCAGCTAACACATAAACTAAGACTGTATTGAGTGTACAGACTCCTTGGAATGAAGGACTGAAGCCTGTTACCCGGCTACAACCACACTAAACTCTTTCAGGGCAAAGATAGTTACAACTTCATATTAAACCTTTTGGATGTGAAAGGTAAAATATACAAATTGTACCTTCTAGAATTGGTGTTTCTACTCACAGGGTTCCTGCACAGGTCTGGAAATGTATGGAAAAAGCACAAAAATGTTTGGAAAAGCATGGAGAATATCGTTGTACTGTCCTGATATATTTTCTGTGGCTTTAGACCCCCATCATCTCACATATTCTGATATTTGGCGCTGTGAAGAATTATTACATCACAAAATAACTCCTGAACACCTTAGACTGATATATATATATATAACAATATCTGAGGGTGAATTTTTCCTTTAAGTTATTGATGTTTATTTCATTGGACTATATCTGGCAACACGGGTGTTTCCTCAGAAACATGATGAACAACATTTGATGTAAGAAGACAGAAATTCAGAAAAGTGGCATAAGGAAGGTAAAAGGAAACAGGGTGACCTGCTGGTCAGTTTCATCATCTGACTGGTCAAACAACACTGCCTGCACAAAGTGGAAAGGAACCTTCTGCCAAACAAACAAAAAAACATCCAGCTTTACAATTTTATACATTGAGTTTGGAAAGATGTTGTACTTGGTGGAACTTACATAAACAAATATTTTGAAGTGCTAACAACAGCTATGGTTGTTTGCTGCAATGTCATGCATGTTTATAAAGCTTCATTAAAATATGTTCCTTTGCTTGAAGAAATGCTGGACTGACCCATAATGCCTTAAAACAAGAATGATGATGAAATGATGGTGTCAGTTTTTTTGTTCAGCCTTTATTTTCCTGTATTTCATACATGCAAAATGTCTAAATACCCCTGAGCTCTCTTCTGCCAAGGCCACTGTGGGTCAGAACCCAAACTGGGTCACTCTGGTGGGTCTCAGCTTGATGCTCTTTTAGTGTAGCATTTAGGGAGAGACTTAATTTGTTAAATATGGGTTTTAGGGTTGTGACTATTATACGTTGAAGATTATTTGGACTGAGCCTTTACATGAAGCATGCGCTGTGCAACCCAGAGGAGAAACTGGCATTACGCAGTACCGTCAGCCAGCCAGCTAGCCAGAGAAAAGCTGCGTCAAGTTCACAGAGACACAAGGAATAAGACCGGATGTGTGGTGATTTTGCCTACAAAATAAATGTCTAAATACGTATTGGCGCATACAGAATCAGTAGATTAAATACGGAGTTAAACTATAGCTGTAAAACAACAGATTGTTTGACAATACATTGTATGTATGCTGATAAAATATGTCCTTATGGATAGTAAATGTAAAGGAAAATCCACCCTCCGATACTCTAACACTGTTAGATATCATCAGTGTATGATGTTCAATGCATTATTCTGTGATGAAGTTTTGTAATTTACTTTTTGGTGTACCCAGTTTCCCTTAACCTGCCTACCTGCTTCTACTTCAGTTACTGATTTCCTACATTTCCCACAACCTACAACCCCAGAGAATGTGCATGATCTTGTTGCATTGAGCTGTGGGTTACTTGTGTTGGCAGAGAGAGCAATAGTGACAATAATGGTGTAGTAAGGGCAAGTAAGTGGGGGTTTTTCCAGTTGAGGAAAAGCGAGATATGTTATTTGATGACTTAAACACAAATTGTACCTCCAAGTTGTCTGGTATATACTGTGTGATTGAGTGTTTCTTCGTGTATCTTCGTTTTCATGCAATCTCTAGGTTTTCATGTAATGACTTTTTATGCTCTAAAAAGAGCTTTGTCAAATCTTAGTCTTGAAAAGCTGCAATACAAATGAAGTTTATTATTATTATTATTATTGTTACATCTTGCATAGATTATGAATATATGTTGTGAAAAGGACTTTTGGGGGGAAAAACAACTATTTTCTTTTACTACAGATTCCCCCTTCAATATCGGCCTTCTCCTTACTTTCAAAGGTATTCTCCCCAAACCGTTGCAATACGGTCGTTGATGAGGCTTTTATTTTGTAATGTGCAGCTGCAGTATTTTTTTTATTCTATCGTCTTGACATAGGTGGGGGGAGCTCAGCTGAGCTATTCCGAGTCGAGTCGAGCCGAGCCTGGACAGAAGGATGAACACGTGAAAAGGAGTAGCAGAAGAGAAAGGTGTCTTGTCGCTAAATATCCACCATGTACGCTGCTTTCTACGTTTCCGTTCTCCTCTGGTGCTCCCAAACCGGCGCTGGTAAGTTGTGCTGCTAGCATGCTAACGTTAGCCACTTGTAATGCCGCACCAGTGTGTGTTCTGTCACGGTGGGGCTGAATTTCTCCGTGTGGGGTAACGGCACCTCGACGCCTAACGTTCGCTACTCTTTCAGGAATATTTCTTTTTCAGTGCTGTAACAAAACGGCTTGTCTCTTTGTCCGTCGGAAGTAAGCCGCACTCGGCTCGTCGCAGTAATGACCGTGGATTAGCTGTGTTACAGCCTTCCAGCTGTCGTTCAGAGATAAGGGGTCTGCTGTATTCGCCTCAGTGGTGAAGCAGACTGACATTTTGAGTCCCAAATGAAGTCTTTGAACATTTCGCCTTGTTGTTGCTGTTGTCAAACCAAGTAATCAAGCCTCCAGCAGTGGTTGCCAATGTTTAGATCCAATACCTTCAAATGACCAGTTTATAAAGTAATGTAAGAGTAGCTGACTATTAAATGCTACCAATACTAGTCAAATGTTGGTAAAACTCAGCCGCTCTGTCAACTAGCCAACCATCATTTGAGGATCCAATGCTTTCCTAGAGATCCAGTTGGCTGGTAAAATGTTTGCCAGTGCTGGTGAATTTTCAGCCACTGTGAGGGATTCACACTAAAGTTGTTTTCCTGCCTTGTGAATAACGTCCTTCTTCATCTGTAGCCTTTAGCCCATGGTGACATTTCTGGTAGGAAATCAGTAATTAGAAGTTAGGCACTGTTTTGTTTGCTGTTGCCATTTCATTTAGATGACGTTACCTGTGTCTTGACTACAAAAAGGCCTGGTAGCTGCAATATTATGTCAGTGGAAATTTAAAAAAAAAATAATAATAATTAAGGTGCTGCCAAGAAGAAAAATATTGGGCCACAAATCATTCTGGAGAAATTACTATCCAAACTATAATCCATGCAGACATGGGAGAGTACAATGCAAGTATGAGTAGCCTACTGTAGGATAAAGGTTAGTAGCGGACAAACAGGATGTGATTGGTAAAAGTTGCCAGCACAGAAGCTGTCCACATTACTTTTGAAAAAAGTAGAGAAAATGTGTTCTGAAAAACATCATTTTGAACTTCGATTTCCTCTATTTGTAGCCATGTGACATGGCCTTGACCTACTGCAGTCTCTCTTCTCTTTTCTTAAAGTAGGGGGTTTTCCTCCCCTGCTGAGCTCTTCCTGTCCTTGGAAGAGACACAAAGTGATGGAGGGTCTCAGGAGAGCCTGGGCCTCTTAGGCTGCGTTCACACTGCAGGGCTTCATGCTCCATTACCAGTTGGTTGAAAAGACAAGCAGAGTAACAGAAACAAAAGACCTCACATATATTTTGTATGTGTGCTTTTCCTGGTTATTTTGATCACATGTCATTTACAGCGTTGTGCCCAATTCAGGCGTCTCCCAAAATACCAACAACGTCACAATGAAAAACTACAGTCCCATATGGTTAAATGTTGCCTTTGAGTCTTAAATATGTTTCCAGGTCTTTAAAATATGTCTGTTTGTCTTTGCACTGCTTTTCTAGTAAGACATTTCCCTGCTTGAGCAGACGTGCACTACTGTTTTTGTTGTTGTTTTTACTCTTCAGGCTTATTTGGGGAGGCAATTGGGCTTAAATTTCATTTGATCTGGCATTAAAAAGGTTGTGCAACTTTTAAATTTAACTTCCAGAAATTTCTAGTCACCTTTTTTATGGTTTGCACTTTTATTTTGTTTTTGGCACTCATAATTGTGTTCATTCAGACTTTTCTCAAAATATTGTGATAGTATTGAACCATGAATCGAGTATCGTGAGCTGAATGTATCGTTGCATCTCTAGTTCACACTAATGGAAAAACACCAGATCAGTGTCACACGTGAGCTGAAAAATCAGAAGCGGGACACTTTCAGGTGCAGTGTGAACGCAGCCATTGAGGCTTGAGCTGCTGACTCCGGCCTAACCTTTACTCTTGTCTGTTTAAGGCCGCAGTGCATGTCTCCCTTCTGTGACCAAGCCTGAACTTTAATAACAGTAACTTGATTTGTACATCGTCTTGCTAAAAGAGAGTTGACAAAGTGCTTCACAATCAAGACAAACAAAAGAAGCCAGGTTACACAAGAAAAGAGGACAGCGGCAAAAATCAAAGCATAGCTGTATCTTGTTCAAATACTGTTCTAGTAGTTTAGTCCAAAAGTCTGTTTGCAGGTTGTCGTTGCTGATAGTAGCTGGACGTGCACCAGTGTGTTTTGTTTCATACCAAGCTTGTGTATGTGTATATACTTGATGATACTGAGTAACTGAGCAGCTTGTGTTTTCTAGATATGTCAACATCATCAAATAGAGTTTGTTTGCCTTCATGGTATTTGTGGACTTGGCTGATGCCAAGTACAGATGTTTCTATCGGATAATTCGCAAAATAACTTGTGAAATACAGCAAAGAAAGAAATAGTAGTTAAAAATAATAGTGTAAATCCCAGGCTGACGCCCCATGATTCATGAGCTTAGAAAATACAGCCCAGCCTGACACAGCATTGCTCACTTTAATACAACCAAATAAAGTTTTTAAAGTCGGGAGACGTGTTTAAAAACAAACAAGGAATTCCTTTACTTTCATTTTCCTTTCAGGCTGTTTTTGCCTCGTCACCTGATAAGCCTTGTGGAGCCATCGTTACATTTCATGTCGTAGCTCATCAACCTGCCAGTAAATAGCTAGGTGTGGTTCATGAATGCAGTTTCACTGAGGCAGAATAACAGTGAGCTCAATGAAATCTGTACGTAAGAGGAAGGAACATTTTCCCTGATTTGCGTTGGACATGTATTGGCTTGAAACTGAGAATATACTGCCAACAGTGAAGAGACGATCATTTAAAGGGACGGTTCAGGATCCTATTGATCACTAACCAAGCCCCCTGTTAGGGCATTCAAAATGTTTCCATGCCAGTTGTGACTCCATCTCTGTTTCTGAGAAAATGGCACACACCAAGCATGTTTGGGCTCCAATTCTGCAGCGTTTCCTCCTTCATTTCGGTTCATTTTGGCCAGATGAGAACAATACCATTCAAATTCGCGTGGCACCAAATAACCACACAAATACGAACCACCTGAAAACTGCAGGCGGTTCTTAAAGAGTGAGAAACACAATCTGAAGCAACAACAGGAAATGAAGCCCACCAGGTACATTATTGTTTTGGATTCAATTTGAGCGCTGGAATACATGAAGCTGGCGATTCTCACCAGTGTAGTTTTCAAACCATCAAGCTTGAATGCTGCCAAAAACACAAACTGAACGGAGAAACGGTTTTGAAACGAAGCCTTGGTAATCAGATGGAAGTGTAATAGTCGGCTGATGTTGCGCCACCTCATAAATAACTACCCCAACTTTCACCACTCTGCTGCTCTGCTTTCTATCCATCTCACAGTATCTGATGCATTCAGAAACTCGCCTGCCACGTTTAGAGTTTCTTCCTGTCGAAATTATGTTTGGGACAGTAAATTATGGTTGATTACCTGCCAAAGCTAGACACGGTTTAATACATCACTGAAGGCGTTCACACCGAGCATGTTTGGACCGGTTTATTCAAACTGGAGCTTTTACTCCTTTTTAGTTTGGTTTGAGAGGAATGTAATTCAATGCAGACCAGATGAGACCACTGACACCACCTGAAAATGCAGAGTTAGATGTGGAGGAAAATGGTCTGCAAGTGTGACTTTGAACTGTATTGTGGTTTGAGGGTGGTTGAGACCGAGACCGAGAAACCGGTATGAGACAGAACAAAAACACGAGGCAAAACAGACTGAGTCAGAGAGGAAAATACTGTATCAACCAAAGCCTCAGGAGTCCACTAAGAACACACACACTTCTACAAGGACTCATCCTTCTCTCCAAAACTCTTTTCACTCCCCCATAAAATATTTCCTGTTTGTGCGGTGCATTCAAAGCCTTAGCCAGACATTGGGTTTTTTTTTTCCCCGTGTTTTTACAGTCTTCTCCTATTCAATGTGGACCTGTGGCATTACAGTTTCTGACTCCACACAGGTGTTTTGTTCTGTGAAAGACCAAGTTATTCATTGTGGGTTTTACTTCCTGTTTCTTGAGGTCACATCGGTTCCTTCCTCAACCCTCATCAATTATTGCACCAAGACCAGATCAGAGCCCTTCTTATCATTTTGTTCTCCTTTTAGGTTTGGGTTATTGCCATTATTATTGATTTATTTGTTTCTGTATTTATTTATCGGCTGTTTGGTTGTTCAGTCATTGCATAACATTCAACATTTTTCAACACGTAACAGAGTTGCTAATGTTGTTGTTGTATTTACCTCAGTATATCATTCTCAAATAAATTTTGTTAGCATAGTATCATGGCTGTAGAAAAACGAGACCACCGCTGAGAGAATTGGTTTATTCTGTGTTTATTCTTTGCATCTACGTGGTACAATTTCCCTTAAATTGTCCAGGATTGACTTGCGGCACAAAGGAAGTGTCTCAGTCAAAACAAGTGGACTGTGTCGCTCTTGCTCGATTCATACGTGACCAAATACAGACCAGACGCTGTCCAGTCGCACAGCACCTAGCTAGCTGTGCAGCATCAACTGTTGCTGTAGTTCCCACAGTCCTGAATAATCAGGATATCCAGTGTGTCAAGAGGGATGGATCCTCTCTATGCTGCTATGCTAGGTTAGCTGTCTTTCAGTATCATAATGCAGTAGCCTTCCTTCATATTAATGTAATTATTAATACTGTGGCACCCTGGGGGAAGAGCCGGGTGCCACAAGTCCAATCTGAGGGCACATTCAGGTCACACATAACACTCGACAGGATTCAAAAGGAAATGATAATTTACTGGGTAAATGACACCAAACACAAATCATAAATGAACTTAGCACTTCAGCTTGTATGTGGATTTCTAGCAGCCTCCCTGGCTGCTCGCTAGGTCCAGTCTCTTCTCTCTCCCACTGGACTGCAGATTCTCCCTATTTAACTGTTGGCTTCAATCAGCTTCCTGCTGGCTAATTGCTGACGTGGTTCAGCTTGGGCAAGATGGCTGCCTGGCTATGGCATGTAGTCCCTTCCCCACAGTTTTCCAATGGCAGATGCCTCA
>OOFE01022039.1:5353-16848 GCA_900323365.1 Monocentris japonica | reverse complement strand
GGATGGACGCTGTAGAACAATATTGTCTGCTTCTCAACATTCCTCCTGCTCATCGTCACAGTGATGCTCCCGCGGCCGCCACCTCTAACGGGGCAACTTTCTCAAACAGTGAAACTACTCATTAGCGTAACTGGTGTGTGTGTGTGTGTGTGTGTGTGTGTGTGTGTGCGCGCACGCGTTCTGCAATGTTAGTTTAGCATTACAGGCGCACTCAGCTGAGCTATTCTTATGGTAATGCAGGAGTTAGGTATTCATTCTGGTGGGCAGCTCTAAGGTTTGCTTTGCAGATAGAGGCGTTTTTATTACCAGCTGAAGTTCACTTGTCAGGATTAATCTCAGTTAAACTGCCATGCTGCAGGGCACAGTGGGCGAAAGGCAACGGCCACATACTCCTCATTCAGCAAGATAGTGTATATGGAGCATTGTATTGTTGCTATTCCCTGCTATGACTACAAAGTCTTGTATGTGCACTTAACAGAGAATGCCAACAGATTTAAGATTTCACAAATGTTGCCCTTATGGCTGAGGACAATCCGAAGCTCCAGGGAACCAAGACTTTAAAGTAATAATGTGATATTTTCATATTAACAAATGAGCATTTTGCTACTCTCTATTGATGATTGATATAACACAATAGTTCATACCCAGCTCATGATAGCTTTTACATTTGCCTTTACATAGAAGAAGAACTGGATAGTTAGCATGAGCATTGATAGCCACCATGGCTGAAGAGGCAAAGAAAATAGCGCCACCTACAGAAACTAAAACTTCACCAACAGTATTGTCTGTTTGATTACAAAGTGATCTCTGGGAAGTGCAGTGAAAACACACCACAGCAATGAACACTAAAAAACAGAAACGCCAAAAAACAAACAAACAAGAACCTCAAGGATTATCACTTTAACATATGATATCATGCATGATGTGTGATATTTGTAAGTAATCATTTGGTGCACCTTAAGATCAACAGCACCCTAGAAAAATAAGTGTATTGAATCTATGTGTATTAGAAAATCCTTTTCGTCTGCCTGTGTGTAAAACCCCACTTGTTATCTCCCTTTCGGTGATCTCCAGATGGACACACACTTGAGCAGGTTGCAGTTCTGACCTGACATGAAGCCCATGATGTCAGCTTTGACCTCTGGTGACCTTTGTGATGACCCTTGACCGCCGAGAATTCAAACAATGGAGGCTTTTCTCAGAGGTCGGAAAGAAAAGAGAGAGTTGACACTGACAAGTGACAAAACGCATCTCACACTGGATGTTTGGTATCTACGAGATCTTTTTTAAACCACTGAAGATAGTTGAACATGACGAAATGGTTAAGTAAACCATAAGATCGTGAAATAGTGTTTTCAAACATGACAACTCAGTTGTCTGTTCAAATTACTGAGATGCAGAGGGAGGTGGGGAGAGATGGAACAAGCATTTTTCCTCAGGGAGAAGAGATGGGGTGGGGGAATACTACCTACCTACAGCATGTGATCACACTGTAGCTCCCCATATGATGAATATCTAATTATATTTTTTTCAATATATATTGTAAAATCCAATTAGTCAACGGAACATTACCCTCCCAAGGTGACGATAGATTAAAAGTGGCAATTTCAACTGATATCCTTTTAAAGATACTTCATGTAACTTTTTCTCATTACTATATCGAGATGTCAAATCAGTGTTGATGAAGCACTCCAATTCGAAGGAAAAATATGACTATTCCTACTATCAGTCCAGTCCCAATTATCTACTTCCTTTTTTCATATGAGACAATTTGGGTTTTTGACAAAACCTAACTTTTTGGAATCATTGAGAATTGTACGGGACAAACAGCAAAAACAGCAAAAATTGGAGAAAATCAAAATCCACTGGACCAGGATTTAATTCAAGGCGTGGTGGACTGTTTGATACTGTTGCCATGTTTTCAGCTGTTTGACTCTGCAAAATTTCTGCGCTGCATTGTGTATTTTTTTTCTATAAAAATAAAAGCACCTTATCAGTTCATGAAGGTGGGCTGCGACAGAGAAGACTGGCCCCTCCCCCTTCACTGAGCCGCTGTTTGGAGTTGGGTAGGTACACTGGCGGGAAAGTTTTCTCCGAGCACAGGAAGAGACGAATCGAACTTACGAGTCGAACGCACACAGCTCCGAAACAGCAGTGAGTGGGCTAGCGCCTCGGCTATTGCTACAGAAAGCTGATTTACCACGAGCAAAGATGACTGAAGCTGCTAACAAAGCTGCAAAAAGTTACCTCTCACTGGCAGTTGGGGCCGCCAACGACTACATTACATAAAGTTACATAGTGCAGGTTTAACTATTCCAACCCACGGCCATCCACATATATGCACCCTCTGGAGATGATGGAACACATTTGGTTAAAGTATTGACTGTGATAAATATTGAATTAAATCTTTTGGAAGGGTATTGAAGTACTATTGAAATTTGGGTTATCGTGACAATGCTAGTTCAGTTCATACTTAGGTCTGAGGTCAGTGATACTGAGTCTCCTACATACGCTACATGCATTGATTTGTGAAAACTTGTAAATACTGAGTAAATATTGCCCTTTGCATTTGTTTGTGTTTGTATGTGTGTGACAGATTACACCACTTGCCTCCTTACAGATGCCTCTAGTAGTTGCTTTTCCTTTGGCAGAAACAAGTCATGGCACTGTATGTGTTTGCTTGAGACGTTGTGTTTAACAACAGTGTCTCTTCTAATGGGGGATCCCCTTCACAAAAGAAGTTGACTGTCACCTTCAAATTGGCCTCACACTAAGTAGGGGAACATTTTTTGCCATTGGGCCTTAAATTTGTATGTTCTCCGGCCAGTGGCAGCAGCACTAGAGTTGGCAGTGGCTAACGTCAGCTACATTTCCTCACCGTTTTCGACTTCGTTGTCACTTCGCCTCCATCTTCCACATTGTCCCCATTCTTGCCATTACCTCTCCACTTAAAGTACAAATGAATTGGTTTCATCATATATGTTTCCTTTACAAAGTTTGTATTCGTTTGGTCGTAAACGTGTCACAGCAGTGGCTTGCAGCCTACTGTACTAAGGGCTCTGATTGGTGCCCACTTACTCACCACTGAATTGGGAATTGTAGTTTTGAAAACAATGACCAATACATTGATCACAGCTGCAGCATTTATATAAAAAAACTACTGTGTAGCCTTCACAGTTACAAGGCAAAATCTCTACTCACGCAGATGCTTGTGTTTAATTTTTCTCATTTGCAAATGCCTATTTTTAGGAGCAAAGAAAACTCCACTGAGTCCTGTGTCTTTAAAGGCTGTAATCAAAAGAGGTTCCATGCGACAGATCACCTTCGTTAGATGCTGTCTGTGTGTGACTGTGACCTCCTTAGAGTTTGGAGCAGAGTTGCTTTGAGGTTGCATCACTCAGACCTGCCACTGTGTTTGCCTGGCTTCCTCACTTTCACCTAATGCAACTATCAAAGACACCGTCGTAGAAGCATACCTGTTCTGTAGTGTAGCGCGCTTCTGTGCATGTATGTGAATCCAGTGTGAACGATCGAGTGTGCATTTAATTTTATTTGTCTCCCAGTGTACAGGCAGCAACAAATGATGAGGTTTTACAAGAAAATCAATTCTTCTTTCCTATCTATTCTGCCTCAAGAAAACTGCTCACTGCCTTGGCAGCCGTAAACGCCAGCATCACTGCGATATAAAAGAGTGATTGTTTTGGTTTTATTCTCTGAAAGCTTTGTGTCCTGTAGAGATACTGTAGTAGGTGTGTTCTGAGAGAAAGCTGTGTGCCAGGAAAAGTTTGTGTAAGGGTATGTGTGTGTGTGTACATGTGTGTTTTTTCTCAGCAATGCTTTTGTTGACTGTGTGAAACATTTTTTATAGTTGCCTTTTGAAGTTGTGGATCCTCAGAGAGAGAAAAGCAGTGGGAGAGCTTCGAGAGAGACAGTGACAAAGCAAAAGGTATGAAGTGTAATCGAACAGGACACACACACGGACATGTGATCATGCGTATACACACACACACGCACACACACACACACACACACACACACAGACACGCACACACACATTCAGCAGGCTGCCAGATTCACTGCTGAACAAGCCAAGGATGAAACCCAAAGCTATCGTGCGTGTTCTCTCTCTGACCACAGCTGCTCCGCTCTCACGCTCCCTGAGGTGTGTCTCTTGAATACACACACACACACATACGCACACACTTCCAGCACTGAGATACTGACTGAAGATACTGAAACACACAGAATTTAGTAAATAGAGAGAGGGTTTTTTCTTCTGCCAGTCTTGTCACTGCTCTCATCATGAAATCATTCAAAGCCAGGTCATGACCATAGAGGAATAAGGGATGAACTCCCAGGGAAACTAGTTAGGAAGAAAAAGAGAAAAAGAGAGGAAGTGAGGGAGAGTTCATGACCATAGTGGCACAGAAACGAACTCTCTGGCTGCCATGCGGAGAGAGACTGAGCAAGGGAGAGAGAGATAGAGAGAGAGAGGTGTAGGAGGGTGTATCGCTAACAAATTAGTTTTGGCTCGTCTTTAGAGATTGGCCATTTTGATTGGCTCCCCGGGCCTCTATGGCGCACAGCAATTAGGAACTACACAACCCCTGGTCTCCACAGAGACAATGCTGGAGACGCCACTCCTGCTCTGCCATGCTGACTGAACACTGGCTGGTTTCTGGTGAGGAAAAGGGCTGAGGAATGAGGATGGAGGGAAAGAGGCACAAGAGCAGATTCGGTATAGTCCTGTGATTCATAGAAAGAAACAGAGGAAGAGCATGAGGAATACACCAAGTGTTTGGTCAACGTACCCGATTAGTGATGAGAACATACACCACAATCATCCATGTGTCCCCGGTAGATAATTCACAGTCATACTGTACTGTAGCATACTAGCATACTGTACTGTTCTCCCTCAATGTCCTCCCAGTGAGTTTATATGAAGTTTGACAGCCGGCTAAACTTCTTACTCCACTGAGGTCCTCTAAGGAACAATCAGGTGTGCATTTTGGCAGGTTTGTAATGTCTCTTCTTTTTCAGAGAACCGGGGGATACAATAGTACCTTTCAATTTGTAACTGTTAACTGTTGTAACTAGCTAGCAAGCAATAACTAACAATACGCTAACCCACATCTTTCAGTAAAAGCGATGTAATGTTACAAAAATCAGTTGATATAAACTTCAATATAATTATGAACTAAATAATCACTCACTGAAAATGCCATCAAAGGGGTGAAGTAAACAAAAAGAAGATGAAAGGTTGTAGTAGCTGATATTCAAACTGACAAACATTCCGAGTAGTCTTCTTCTACAGTTGCTAAACCTAGAAGGGAGTAACATTCCGATGGCTCCATTGGTTCCATTACACAAACACTATGCTGAGTGATAGTAGGAGACTAGCATTATCTCAAAAGAAAATGAAAACTTGTAGCAGCTCTAAAGCTAAATGGTAAGTGATCTTAAATGATCCGTGGCCAAGACCGGCAGTTTTGTGTAGGAATTTACTCTAAATATTAAACTTACACAAAAATAACATACTGTTTTCAGCGGATGAATACATAGTGGTTCACCTGAAATAGTCCAAAAATATATTGTGGCTACATCAGCTATATTGAGAATGAATATACAGGCCATATAATAAAAACACTAACAATTTATTACTAAAACCTCAGTCTCTTTTTTTTTTAGATAATGCTGACAACTTATCACTCAACATAGTGTTTTCTAAAGTGTTAGCACCGAGCAGCAGAATTAATGATTATGTCTCTTTGTAATGAAGAGAGAACTTTTCCTGTATTCCAGCAATAAATACATCTTCAACATCCTCTTTCACAAAGTCTCGTTATTTTTGGGAAACCGCAACAATGCTGCTTCGCTTCCCCTTGCCTGCAGGTTGGAACCTCATGTTGATGTGGCGATGACGTATAGTATTTTATGAAAACGCGAAGAGGATTGTGGGAGGTGAGAATTTGCAGGTAAGGTCTGACGATTCATAGTTAACATTGAATTTTCACAATAATACAAATTTGACTTTCACCATGATATTGATGATCATGGCGCTGTGGTAGAAAGTGGAAACCATGGTTGAAGTTAAAGGAAAATTCCACCTTCAGATACTCTTACACTGTTATATATCACGGATCTGTGATGTTCAATGCATTCCAGTTATTTTGTGATGAAGTTGAAAAGCTGTTTTTTTGTTGTCTCCACTTTCCCTCAACCTGCCTCGTCTAAGTCTATTTTAGTCAGTGATTTATACATTTCCCAGAATGCCTTTTGACAACCCCTGGAGAACTTGACTTGTTGCATCCAGCAATTGGGTTTACATGTTGATGGAGAAAGCAATAATCATAACGACAGCGATAGTAATGGCTGCATTGTGGTTGCATTGCATTCTGGTCTATTGAGGCTACTGTTGGTGGAGAAATTGTTCTCTCTTCCTCTTCTACGATGGATTTCTCTCTGTGTGATTGATTGTGATTGTGCATGTCGGTGCAAAATGGTGAATCTCGAAGTAGCTGTTTGATTGTGACTGACACCAAACCCTGATGTTTACCATTGATGTTTTAGATTGGTGAAAACGTTTCTCCTTCTAAACTTTATTGTAGTTGGAAATATTCTGTAATAACGTTGTCTACGTTTGGCCACTTATCCACAGGAGTAAGAAAAATACACCACCAAACAATAAAATGGACCCAGGAATAGCCATAGCTATTCATAGCTGCTTTTTAATCCATAGCTGCTTTTTAACAGTGTTCTCTATGCTCGTCAAGAGGCTGACAAAAACAAAAACAAAAACAAAAGGCTACAATGCAGTTAGTACACAACACACACTATATGACACAGAGGCAAATAAATGAAATGGTAGAGAGTTGTAAAGGGGGGCGGTTGGGGGAAGAGAGTGAGGGGGAAAGTTAGAGATGGAGCCAAAGAGGAAGAGATAGTCAAAACATTTCCATGTATGTGATGGCAACAGGGAAGATAGTGCTTGAGAGAGGGCGAGAGAGAGAGAGAGAGAGAGAGGGTAGAGGGTGGGGGGTCGGGGCAACTGACAGAAACAGGTACAGCACACTGAGTTGGTGTGAGCTTTCAGATATCTTTATCTCTGTGTGGGGGCTGGTTTTTCTGACTGATATTTTTAGTATGAAACATATGCTATGCTGTTTTGAAGGTGAGTATACACCGCATGTGCAGTCTGTGTGTGTGTGTGTTGTACCTCTTGCTCATTTCCAGTCAGAGCACCCGTAGGGCATCACTGTGTGGTCACTGTAGGGTGTCCTCCTGTCCTCCCTTCACTTCACCCACACCACACTAACCTAATCTGACATATTCACAGTCCTGCTCACATGGATGTGTGTGTGTGCGTGTCTGTGTGTTTGGATTTTTAGACTGTATGCATTATATTTATAGTATTTGACTGCTTGCTGCGTGCTGTGGGTTATACAAAGATCAGTCAGAGAGAGAGAGACAGACAGATAGACAGAGAGACAGTAACAGCATCAGAGAGATGTAGAGAAATAGAGAGAGAGAGAGAGAGAGAGAGAGAGAAATTGACACAGTGTTTAACAGTTGTGAATGACCTTCATTTCTGGTCAATGTCCTGTCAGGAAAGTTGCACACCCCCAACACACACACACATAACTACACAACTTTAATTGTATGCCCAAGATAAAAATAAATTTAAAAATTTTAAAAATATTGCATTCATTTGACACTTGTTTTATTTAGTTTCTCTGTTTGATACACTCTAAATTAACAGCAGCATATAATTCAAGAGTTGATTTCAAGAAAGAAAAAAACAGGAAGCTTGAAGGAAAGAAGAGCAGTTCTGCAAACTGAATTAGTAAAAAAATAATCAGGATGAGCAAACTTCGGCACTTGTCTTCGAAAATTATAGTTTTTTCATTCCCATAGTCTTCCAGTTTCTTTTTTCCTAATTCCCCTCTCTACTTTCTCCCTGTGCTCTCTCTTTGTCTCCACAGACAGTGAAAGTTACAGAGGAAGTTCACCCAACTCCTGTGGCTTGGGTGGCTTTTTAAGTGTTCTTTATTCATGTGTTATTTGTTTATGTGGATTAATTATTAAAAATTTGGTGCATTTTTACAAAGGTTCCAGTCTGCAGATAATGATTCCCCTCCATTCTCTCCCAATGGGTTGTGTTTGTAATTTTCTTGAATATAAAAGTTGCATAATTCATGTGTATCGGCGGGCCACATCTATTAATTATGTCTGTCTTTTAGGTGCTCACATCTTTACCACGTCTTCTTTTTCTTTTATTCTCTTTCTCTCTCTCTCTTTCTCTCCATCTCTTTTCCTGACTCACAACAGCAACAAAGAAATGCATCTTTGCGTCCTATGCAGTTTTTTGTCCCTCTTTTCCTCTCTTTTATTACTCAGTTTGTAAGGGTCAAGTGGACTGTGTCCAAGTAAAAACTAGAAAAAGACGAAAGAAAAAAGTGGAGAAAAGAAAAAAGTTTGCAATGGTGCTGTGATGTAAATGCCCTTATTTAGTAATTTATAGATGAGGGAATTGAGCGCAACTCTGTGGAGAGTCATAAACTATTGATGTGTCTAATCTTTCAGATCCTGCCAACATGATCATCATGATCTGTGTTAGCGTGAGACGCATCAGCCCCCTCCTTCCTTCTCCTTCCTTTTCTCTCCCTCCCCCAACCCTTGTTTCTGTCACTTTCTCCCCCTATTCTCTCTCCACCATCACTTTCGCTCAAAATTCAACTCTTTGTTACTCATCAAGAATGTTTGCATCAATTCTATAATTTCTTATTGCAATGTGCCATTGCAATGCTCTACTCTTGCTAAAGCTAATAACGTTGGGATTATAATGTGAAAAAGTCTTTGGGTCAAAAAGTCAAACTTCTTTTATGTCTTGCATAAAATTAAGTCAAGACAAAGTGCTTTCACAATAAATAAAAATAATTTCCTGTTAAAGTCTGTAATTGTCTTCCTGTCCTCCCCTGACCTCCTCTCTTGCAGATTTGAGAAAATGTGACTGAAAAAGTAGAACTTCTCTTCTCTTTTTACAGAAGAAAGCAAACAAAGAAAGTACGAAAGAAAAAAGAGAAAGAAAGAAAAAAAGAAAGGCCCCTCCTTTCCTCAAACATATAAAAGCAGAGACAGTGATACGTCAATGTGTGTTATATGACCTTTGACCTTCAATTCATCTTTCTATCGCCCACGGCCTTATCTCACCCTATATACACATCAAACACATCCACACACGGACACACACCACAAATTTGCACAAACCTGATGATTGCTATAGGCAGCAGACTGCTGTGAAGCATGATAGATGAATGAGTTGAAACACATGTGACCTTCACCTTGCATATGTGGCTTATGTGCCATGTTGTGACATGCCAGTCTCATAACGTCTTTACATACACAGCATGGATAGAGCTGTGCACCATGTAACGCATGGTGCCACTGCTGTTGTGTGTAACTTTAGCTGATGTAAATGTTCATGAATGCAACATTTCCATGGGCCAATAAGCGCTGGGGAATCCTACTCAAAACCCTCTATAGAATATCAAAAATGTATAGTCGTCAATCTGAAAATCCAAATGCATTTTCCTGAAGTGACTTTTTGGAGATACAGTAAGAGATTTTCACTAGGCAGCCACGGTAAGCTCTTTTCTGTTGACTGAAATACTAAGAATGTACAATAAAAAAATCTTGTGTTTGTGCATGTGTGTATATGTGTGTTTCAATCAGCTTAATATCCTCCATAATGAACTCTCATCTCTCCCGTCAGTCGAAATAATGTGTAGTATAATCACAAACAGCAACAATAGCAACAGCAGGAATAGGGATAGGAATCCGCACACGTCTAAATAATACAACCGTCAGTACACGCCAAATCTCCCAGGCTACAATCTCCCCCTAAGGGCGCACGCCCGGAGCAGATTTCTATACAAAACAAATCTAATGTATGCTTTCAACACATATTTAACATATGCCGCTCAGTGATAAATTATTCAAGAAAAGGGGTTTAAATTTTTAATCATCACTGTTTCTTCATTCTAAGGAATGAGGAAATTGGAGGACAATGGGTCCAAAGAGAGAAGTAAAAATATTTTGTTGACGTTAATTGAATGTAATAGTGATGCTAACGTAATGTAATGTAATGTAATGAGCGCAGAGCGGAGTGTGTGGATAAAAGATTCTCTGCGTATCCCCCCCTCTTTGTCTCTATAGCTAATAAATCTCGACAGCTTTTACACCTTACTCCTTTTCTATCCTGACCCCTGCTCTGTCTGTCCGTCTGTCTGTCTCTCTGTCCGTCTGTCTCTCTGCCTCTTTGTCTCTCTCACTTGGTTTTTAAACTGCACCTCTCACTCTTAAACTCTCTCCTATAAGAATAAAACCATTTAATCATTTGCCAACACCGTGCCATAAACACGAGGACCCAGTAGAGCAAATGTTGCAACAACTTACTTTACTGTACAATTACAGCTATTACAGAAGACACACACAGAGACACACACAGACACCCACGTACACACACAGCTGAGGCATGAGGGAGCCAGTTTAAGTCAGACATTACTCACCTCCACGTATACAGTGACTAACACATGAACTGATCCAGGAGTTGAACCATGAAGGTTAGATGTGTTCACTAGGTGATTTGTGACACACAGATGACTTATAATGCAGCCATGCAATCTTTAGTTAAACATAATAAGCATTTGGATGTATGGAAAAAAATAAACACAGATAGATTACATGTACATACAATACAAATGAAAATAAAAATACAACTACACAAAAACAAATGTACACACACACACCTGCCCCCTTACTTGGGGTCATAGTGAGTGTTTTCTGTCAGTCCATCTTCCTTCCGGATGTTAACTGTATGCTTTTTTGATGCCTTTGTCATTGCCACAGGCACGTTTACTCACACACACACACACACATACAAAGTAAGTCCCTATGTGTCTTTGCCACTAGCCTGTTTGGCATGTTTCATGCTATTGACAGGGTGAAGGACAAACAGTATATGACAACAAAAGGAAGGACCATTAATGTTATGTTCGACTGGATCTCATTCAAATAGATGTATAGTGAACAATCAGCAAATACTGTACATGTTACGTGACAGCACATTAAGTAAAACAAAATACAACAAATACACCAGTTTAAACCTCATGGAGTGACAAAAGTGGAATGGGTGAAATAATAAGTGTGTGTGTGTGTGTGTGTGTATATGTATTGGGGGGGGTTATACTTGTAGTGAGTGAAACTACATTGATTTTAAAATCTCCACCTGTTAACACCAACACCTGTGTTGTTGTAACTAAGAGAATCAAAATATTTAATTCATGTGTTGACTACAGTTAGAAAACCACCTTGCTTCTTCCTGGTATGTGCATGTACCACGCACCAGTTGGCTGATGCTTGTCTGACGTCTTGCAAAAAGCATTACACACGAACGCACAAATGAACACACACACACACACACACACACAGCCAGA
>OOFE01022035.1:0-15138 GCA_900323365.1 Monocentris japonica | reverse complement strand
TGCATGTGAATTTCATACAGACACACACACACACACACACACACACTTACCGGCTCTGCAAAAGCGTTGTCCCACAGCACAGTTGCCGTGGCATTATTGTCTTGGCTACCGTGGACAATCACCACTACAGGGAGTGATAACGTCTGTTCAAGGAAAGAAGGGCAAAACAGCATTGTAACAATGCACATACAACCAGTGACCTTCACATTTCTATGGATGCAATTATTGGGAAGAAGCACTTTTGTAAGGTGTTCATATGGAAAAAACTTGATACATTCGATACCCAGTGCAGGAGTGCATGCTCAGGGTCCTATCCTTGTGAGTCCCACTGCTGTAGGAAGTAGGGAAGTAGTACTTTTAGTACTTTTCAAGTGTGGCAAGGCTAATGCACGCTTACCTTAACTTGAAACACAAGCTCGTTGCCTCCAACGCTAAACTGGGACTCGAACAGAATGGTGAACTTCTCTTCCGTGACAGACTCTGCCCCTCGCCTGTCCGATCGCTTGATCCTCTTCAAAGACTGCGTGAAAGCAGACGTGTGAAAGATAGAGGAAATATTGGATGAACACGCTTGCAGTTAGCGTGACCATGAGTTCATCATACTACATCATCATACTATTCAGACTACAGGGCTGACATGTTGATAACGCATGGAGGGCACTAGGGATTGGTGTTAACCACGCATGTGACGTGGAGATCAGAAAAAGAAAAAGTTAAAACAAACTGCAACAGGGTGAGATCATACTACTTGCTTCCAATGCAAAATGTAACTTACTTCAAGAATATTCTCAAACCAAGTGATATTATCTCGCTACTAGTGGTGTGATCCATCTTGTTTCAAGATACTGTCACTCCTTAGCAACAAGTGAAATTGTGTCACCCCATGGGCATGGGTTTGAGTTTCTGTACAATTGCTGATACAGAGTAGCAAAACGGAAATTTACAGTGGTACTATGCCACCTCCTGCCCTGTGCTTTTCCATCACCATCTGAGCTCAACCAGAAACACTTCCTATACTCTAAAAGCTCCTCCAGGCCACAACGCCCCCCTTACCATGTTCCTGAAGTGGGCACTGAGAGTCCCTGTAGTCTGGTGGTACTCCATCACACAGTTGTTGTTGAGGATTTCCCCGCTGCTGTCACTGAAGAGGCAATAAAGGATTCAATTAGTGGTGCTGTCTGCCATGATGCACTTCAATAGCAAGAATCACATTCATCCCAGCGTACATGACAAACAAAACAAAAATGAAAACCAAAAAGATATGCTGTTGGGTGGGAGGAGCAGAGTGAAACTAGCCAATGCTCAGGAATTATGTTCTCCCTTCATCTCTGCATATTTGGCAACTTTAACTAGTACAGATTTTCATCTTTTTCACGACGAGAGAAAGACCAGGCAGATGCCTCCAGGCTGCAGATGAGGTAACATGCCAAGTGTTCTAGATGAGAAACAGCAGATGATGGCTGAGGTACAGCAGTATCCACTCAACTAACCACTGGCTGCCTGGCAGGTTCCTATTAGTCAGGAGGAATGTGGGATGTGGCCATGGAACAGGCTAAATGTGGATTCTCCATACACTCCATAGATTCCTCTGAGACATTGTTCAAGTTCCAGCCATGGCTTTGTGGTGATCTTCACAGTAGGCCAGAGTTCATCATGGGATGCACTAACCCCTGTACAATATTAGGAGTCCCTGTCATAATAATAGTGCTGTGAGAGCTCATTCTAGCAACAATGAACAGGGCTATAATGGGGATACTAAGATATGTGTATGTGCATGCCACGTTCACATCATATCGGAAAATGCAAAAGAAATAAATATTGTTGCAACAACTTGGAAGTGTTCACATGTTTACGTGATATTGGAGTCCACAAAAAAATCCTGCGTGTCCTACTTGTAATTACCACTAGGAGGCTGATCGACTTACTTCCTTGTGTTCTCGTTCTTCAGCAGGGCCTTGGCTTGCTGTTCACTGATAATGGTGGCTTTGACCTGGGGTGGGTTCATGTGCACGTTCAACTTCCCCCCCACTAGGAGGCGCACTGTGGCGGCAAACTTGGTCTGGGTTTTCAGCACCTGCGGAGGCTGCTTCTCAATGATGAAGGTGCTGAGGAGAGAACGGATACAGCACAGAGTGAGACTAAACAGTAGAACAAAGCCCTGTTGACTGGCTGTCCCGGTGGCTCACATAACATATAACTATGACGTCCTAGGATCCAGTCTGGCCTGGGGCCTTTGTCACATGCCAACCCCCTTTCCCTCAATCCTTCCTGTCTCTCTTTAGCCCAAACTATCTAATAGAGGCTAAAACGGCAAAACGTCCCAAACCACCTGACCACGTACAATAATGTGAGGTTATGAAAATAATCACTGCTTGGTGAACTGACTGGAAAAGCAAACAATTATTTTCTTCAGAAAAACATTGCTCTGTCTGACCATATATCTGTCTGTCTTCTGATTTTCACGCAGAAATGGGACAACAGCACAAGTAGCCCAATGATAAAGCCTCCAGGCTCAGAGAGCTCTTGGAAGCAAACGCAGCTGTCATTATGAGCCTTCCTGACAGCTCTCCGGTCTGTGGCTGAACTAAGTGGTGATGAGAAGACACTATATGCTCTTCCCAGCCTCCAACCTCCTGGGGCTTCAAGGGAATATGGAGAAGATGTGGTTTGGTTGGAGAGTAGGAGACACACAAGACAAGAAAAGGGAAACATGAGGGCCTGTCTGTGGCCAATCAGACATCGCTGTGACAGTGATACAACTTCTTGGTGCATTATGGGTCCCTGCAGGCACACACCTCAGGGAGAGTGGGAGGGGCCATTGGAAACGTCCTGTTCAGAGATGCTGGAGGACTAAAAGGCCCTGGCATATATGCCTTCAGGCCACAACATACTGTACCTAAAACTAATTGCATGTGCCTTCTCTCTCCTTTAATCTCCTGCTTACTGCATGCTCTTTGTCTCTCCAGATCTCTCTAGGTGCATCCGGCCATTGCCTCTGGGCCTCTAGTTCTCTGTTTAGATTCAATCCTGAAACCATGTTTGTTTCTCTTAACTCCCTCTTCCTCCTTCCTCTTCTGCCCCCACATCATGTCTCCTCCTCTCCTCCTCTGTCCCTCTTTCTTTCTGTGAGGAGGGTGGCTGGTTGATAAACAGGTCTAGCAGAGCTGATCAGCCAGAGGGACTTCAGGCTTCCCACTACGTTTTCTGCATTGGCTCATCATGGAGCTTTATGCACATGCAGACAAGACATACACATGTCTGTATTACTATACTCCCTATACTATAGGCCCTTCACTGACTACATTCATTCCCTACCTGCTAATTTTAACCTTCACCACTACTTGCCTAACCTTAACCTTAACCTGCAAAAGTTAAGTCAGTATCATGTTTTAAATCACTCCACACGTACGTTCAAGCGTCAGACCACTGCTGTGATCCATGGACAAACACACACACACACACACGCACACACACCTAGTGACCAGTGCTGAGATGATGTCTGTGATGGTACTGTTGAGTTCGTTGAGCAGCTCTTCGATGGGGCCGGGGATGGGCAGCTGTTGTCTGAGGTGCTCTGCCCTCCGAATCTGCTGCCTGTTCTGCCAGATAGTCTCCGCCAACTTCTCACACCTGACACATGCACACACACACGCACACACACACACACACACACAAAGGCAGTAAGAGAGTAAGGCACAAGAATGAATAGAGTGTGAGGTATTGTGTTTCTACATTGAATTTAGAAACGTGTCCTGCAACAGGTTTCATCCCAGTCAAGCTAATATTGGTGAGAAAAGCCACTCTAATCGTGAGCCACCCTAACTAAAGGGGTGATGAGTTCAAAAACAGGTGAGGGGTTTTCATGCCAAAGCTAAGAGAATGAAGCCAGTCTTCATTCTCTTCTGAGCTCAGTTTAGAAACTAGACATGTCAGAGTCTCCCGCCTATATCTTTCTTATTGGGACCCAATAAACCGCGGAAATAAACGCAGCGGTAGCCAATGGCAAGCTTGTAAACCTGTGACCTCTGGCTTGTGAGGGTGTCTAGCAGCTCTGATCCTGGTGGGAGGTGAAAGAGGTCTCACCAGGACTGCAGGATGTCCAGGCCTCCCTCCGGCGGGCCCCCGTTGCCTGCCAGCTGTTGCCGTCTCTTCCACTGGATGAGCTCGTCATCCAGAATGATGGTCTGCTGCTTCCTCAACAGCTGCAGTGTTTTCTGGTGCTTCTCTGCCAGGTCCTGGACACACATGCACGTCACACGCAGACACACAGAAGACAAATATACAGCATCAGTGACAGAATCAGCGTGACCGTTTGATTTTCCCTTGGCGGAACGGTTGACTTGCAAGCACACACTTGCATGTGTGAAATTTCACATTTTACGGAAAAAAAGTAGGGAAAAAAAGCAAGCATACTGTGGACGTGTACAGTATGTAGCGTGTCCATGTTTGTATATTTTCTGTATGTGTGCCCTACCAGTCTGTATTTCTGTAGTGTGTTGGCCTCTCTGGTCAGCCATGCCTCTACAGTGGCTCTCTTGCTGAGGAGGGCGGGCTCCCTTAGCTGTCGGTCAGCAGGGGGCAGCGTGGCCAGGCTAGTCAGCTGGGCTGGGGAGGGGTGGGGTCATTCGGGTTGGTGGAGGGATGGGTTAGAGAGAGAGGAAGAAAAAAAGAGAAGGAGGTAAACAGAGAGAGGGGGAGGTCAGTAAATCTGACACACAGTAAGACTGTAAGTTGCTATGTTTCTACAGGCCAAACACACACAGACACGCACTCAAACCTACATAAGCATATGCTCCCTCGGACCTACACACATTATCCCCATAATCATTAACTCAGCACCACCTCTAGCATTATGCAGGCCTCATTTAGAGCCAGATCATTCCTTTTGAACGAGGTAACATAAAGGTAAAGGCTGCTGGGCTGTGGAAGCTGGGGATACTTGTCTTCCATTGCTGTCTAACAGGATCTTGTACAGGATGTGGGATAGCTAGCAACTGTGGATGAAATTACAATTTTATTAGATTTTACACTTTTTGTCGATATTTTAAACCCCTCCTTCATGTTGTCAGCTCAACTCGATATTTTAACCTTTATCTATCCAGGGAACGTCAACTGAGCATACATGCTCTCTTTTCTAGCAACGCCCCGTTTCACATCCATACAGCTCCACACATTCACACTTGGGAGCTGCCCAGGACAACCACAGTCTTCTACTGTTAACCACAGAGCAGAGCACCATCCAAGAGTGTCTCCATACTGTCTAGAAGGAGGACCAACACTTTATCAAACATTTCTTTATGTATTTCTTGCATAGCTTTAGCGTATAACTTCAGGTTCGGGCTGCGAGGTCCTCCGGTCTCACCCTGGATACGGAGGCTCTCCTGGTACTGGATGATGAAGTACTCCTGGTTGTGCTGCAGCTTGCGCAGGTCGTTCTCGGTGTCCTGGGTCAGCAGGCGAAGCTCCTCAAAAGCCTGGTTGATCTGCTGGTATTTCTGAGACATGCTGTCCATCATTCCACCCACCGGAGAGCTCGACTGTCAATTAAAATGTGAGAGAGAGAGATGGGAGGGAGTGATAGGTTTGGTAACGTCGGTTGGTAATGTTGGATGGATGGCATCTATATTGCCCGTCAATGGATAGTTTATGGTAGTGGTTACAGGAAATGGCTGAACACTGTTGAGCTGAGATTCATCATGTCTAGCTGTGAGGGATGGAGCGGAGACATGAAACCAAGCTGGGCCTCGTCTCCACAATGCGGTGACCCCTTGTCTGTGTTACTTATGCTCCCAAATGACCATGACCCTGATGGGAACTGGCCATGCAAAGAGAGAAGGGGGAAATGCATTTTTCTTATCATAAGCAGACAGACTGCATAGTCGGTTAAAGCTGTGAATGGGAGCACTGTTGAGACTAAATGCTCAGAATAAGCACGGTGGATTTTAATCAGTCCAAATATATATTGCTCTAATAGAAGAAGCATGCCGAGACTGGAAATCAATTCAACCCAGGAGTTATTGATAGTCAGATGTTTTACGGACCACTGGCTTTAGGGTTTTATAGCTCCCTGCTTGTTATAAAACATGACATTTTTGACTTCCTCACTCACTGGTGAGAAACACAAAAGGTTTTCTTTCACAAGGCCATTTTACAGCACGATGTGTATAGTTAGGGGGGTGAACAGAAACTATGCATGTGTATCTACAGACCTTGGAGGGAAAAATGGAGGGGAGATGGGGGATAAAGCATCCCGCATTGGTACCCATTTCCATAATATCCCACCGTGTTGCATTACCCACCTCTGAGTCAGTCACCATTATCTTTGAGATTCCGTTTATGTTCCAGCTACTCCGATGTGTTTGCGGGCGCGGTGCAGGCTGTGAAATGAATAATGTAAGGAGAAGCCACAGGTGTTGGTCCGTGTGTGCTCACCCTGGAGCGTGGACGTGTGCCTCCATGCACGTGTAAGTGTGTAATGTGTAAGTGTGAGTTGAGAGCAATCAGTGGATATGCGTGCACGTGCAAGTGTGTGTATGTATTTTTTTTCTCTACTCACATTAGTGGCCTCTCTGACGAGCCTCTGCTCTGTGTAGAGGATGTGTTTGATGCATCGGACCAGCTCCAGAGGACAGCGATCATACGTGCTCTGAAAGACAAGGAGCACATGTGCCGTGTTAAGGCCTGTTAGCCGCTGACTAGCGACGCAACCGCTGCACACTGGACTGACCAATTTAGTCACATCAGGGCAGGTCGCTAAGTTCTGGAGCCCACGCCGCGGACACGCTAAACCACATTAGACAAGCCTAATGAGGCCCATCTCTGAAGCACGGAGCACTTCATATGGAGACATGACTCACTGGCACACACACACACACACATTAGTGCTGAGTGGTAACGCTTTACAATAATTACTTTTTCCAGTAAGGAGTAGTGTAATGAAGTACTAGTCAATTGCAGTTGTAATATTACAGCTACCAGTCAGCTGGTGTGATGTCAGTCACTTTGGTATCACCTGCTCTGTATGAGGTTTAAGTTCAATTATCCAATTATGTTTTCCTCATACTTGGACACACTCCCAACTAGCTTATATGAGAAATGGCAAACTATACTTTCTCCGCGTGGAGGTATTCCCACTACTTCAATTTTATTGAGTGAAAGGACGATAAGAACTTTGGACATCAATGTTGTTTGGTTTCCCTGATCACGTTATTTCTGAATGTGACCGAATACAATCGCCAGTTTTGGGGATTGTAATGGAAAAGTAATATGTGGTAATTTACCATCTACTGCTACCAGGGAGTTAGAAGTAAAGTGATAATATTACTTTTGAAATGAGTAACAAGTAATGTATAAATTACTTTTTGGGGATTTTACAAAACCAACGCTGACACATAAACACACACACACATCCAAGTATTCATGCCCATGCACACACACAGAAGGGAAAACACAACGGTAACAGGAGTGGAGTGCTGTTGGGTGTTGATTATGCACAGCAAGTCCCCCTTCACCTCATTGCGCTGCATGGTTTCAGAGAGGGGAGAAGACAAACAGAGGAAGAGATCTGTGAGGAGGGTGCTTGGTCATAAATAGCAGTGCTGGCTGGCTACCAAGGCACTCGCTCGGGCTATCCTCCGCTTGTTTTCCTGATTGTGGATACAGCCTGTTCTAAAACACTCTCAGATTGTGCCATTTCCGAGAACTGCAGCCTGGGAGACATTTGAGCTGAACCGTTGTACTCATCCCACCGACTGCTTTTCATCTTCTCGCATTGTAAATGGTCTGAATGTCTTTCCTGGTCAGCCTCTGGTAGTGTTTTGTGATACAAGGCTCTTCAATATTCCTCTTGAGTTGTTCAGTGGGCTTGCATTTTAGATTGTAAGGGAAGTAGGTGCTCCATGTTACCGTCTTTTCAGTTGTTCAAAATGTTCAGTAATAGATAGGAAAGACAGACGGGAAAGAAAGGAAGCATGAAATCAATCTGATTTGAACCGGGACACTGAACTGGACTGCTTTTGGGTCTGAAATGACCACAAATGGCGGAAACATTTTCGTTGAATAAATCAATAAGGGTCACCCGCCACACTCACCTTTGATGATAATATTTGAATGCCTCACTTATATACAGCCAATCAAATCAAAGCAAAACAATAGCTCTATATCAAACAGGCTCCTGATTGGCTGTCTTGATTGCTCTTCACAAAGTGGTAGCAGCTAAACTTTTTCCTTCCTGTTTCTTCGCTGCCTGGATGGTTAACTAGCCAAACGTTATTTCAACGTGACGACACACAGCACATGTGAGGCCACTAAAAAGAAAAAATGAAGACAAAGACAAAAAAAGATTCATTGTTTAAGTGAGTGAGCAAGCTTTAAATTAAACCTCTAAATCCCAGTAAAAATATTTTCTTGGCAGGTATTATTTTTAGTTTAACAGCCCTTGTCAGGTGAACCAACAAGTTAATTTCAGACACCCAGTGCAAGTTATAATCTGAGGTATGCAGTGCTGTGTTCATGGATGGACTGATATATTCCCACGAGGCATGTCAGACTGTCTCACCTTGAGCTGGCTGGCATAGTGTCCCAGTTTGATTTTGAGTAGGAAGCCGTCCTCTCCCACCTGGTGCTCGGCCTTGTTCTGCAGCTCCTGGATCAGACTGTCCAACAGACGCTTTGCCTTGAACTCCTCCTGCGGGTTCTCCAGGTCTATGGCATCCCTGACAACACACACACAGACGCACACACACATAAACATGTGTAAAGACACACACACGTGCATGTAGTCACGGATGCACAAAGACACACACATGCATGCACATATACAGACACACATACATACATGCATGTGCACACGGACATGTGCACAAAGACACACAGACACACACGCACGCACACAAAGACACAGAGGAACAGTAGTGGGTAATGACATAACAAACAAGAGAGCATATATGGACGAGGAAAATGGAACTTTCCCAGATAAGCACTAACAAAGACACACACACAGTCATTCTACTAGTGCTTCAGTGCAACTCACCAGAGCTGGCCCTCTATCCACTGGGACAGGTAGTGTCGCACCTCAATGGGGAAGTGCTGGCCGTAGAGAGACTGCATCTGGTGCAGAGCATCTCCCTGGAGCTGCTGGGCCTGGATCCACACTGCCATCTTCAACACCCTGGAGGTGAGGGAGGGGGACGGATGGAGGGCGTTAAGGTGAGAAGGGAGAGAGAGAGAGGTGATTAGAGAGCGACATCAAGGGGGTTGGAAAGGTTAAGGGGGAAGAGTGCAGAGATAAAGGGAAGGAGAAACAGACAGTTGGGCATTTACGGGGAGAAATAGCAAGAGAAAGCAAGAGAGCTGAGGAGGATAAGGGATCATCACAGAGATCATCAAGATTGGTTGTGGTTTAAATGTACTCACATCAAAATCTAAGTACATTGTGCATATGCAGTAAATACAGAAAACTGTCATTCACATAATAATGATTAAGCTTCTCAGTTCCCTGGTTTTTGAAGACATTTTGAAGAAAGTCCACTTTGTGAATTGTTTGAGTCAAATTGAACCCAACCCCAGTGAATACCAACTCAGTCGTAGCATGTAGGTTTCACAAAACCAAACAAAGGCAGATGTTTCTGGATTCTCTCCACTGTGGCAGCAACGAGCTGCCACAGTGCCACAGTTTGTCTACGCTCTGAACAAGCCGAGGGCCCAAACAGGCTTGTCTCTTGAGCCAACGGCTACACGTCGAGCCTTGGTTGAGAGGACTTTGTGTTGGGTCACAGCTACTTGTTTCCAGTCAATACACCCACTCACCCTTCTCAAAAGTGGCACAGTCACTGTCAGTAAAAGATTGATATGAGTGTGTGAGGGAAGTGTGCGGTGCGTGTGTGCTTGTGTGTAGACGTTTGTGGTGTAAATGCTAATGCTTTATAGGTGTGAGCGTCTTTGCACTGGATTTGTGCACAAATGGACATACACAGAAAAATGATTATTTTTATTATTATTATTATACACAAAGCTTGAAGACATGTGAAGGAGAAATGAAAGTTTATCTCAACCTGGGTGTCTGCCTCTCTCTCTCTCTGCCTCATTTCCTTAATCAAACACATTCATTTCCCATTCTAGTCTATTGATAAATATATCTCATGGCAAGGTTCCATTATTCCACATGTTTTGAACCATTACTTCCTGTTAAGGTCATGGGGCTATAAAAACACCAGTAAGCAAAGGCTTTCTGAGCAGTGATCAGCTGATATTATACATACGTATTTGTCGAATGATATTTACAACGGTAAATATCAACTAACCAACTAACCTGCAGTGCATAGATTGCATAGATTGCATAGATTGAAATTCTCCTTGTCATGGGTATTGCATGAAAAAAACAGGAAACCATTTCCTTGCTCAATTCACAATGAAGAATTATGGTTTTGGATTGACATGAATGTCTTTTAGCAGCTTATTTAATTGGAGTTTCAAAGTGAATGCGATCCTACAACCAGCAGAAAAGACCTTCAGTCACATATCTAACAACACAAGCAACGCAAGGCACTACAATTTAAGTGGGCTCGAGGAATAGGGAAAATGAGTGAGATGAATGAAACAACCAAAAACATTGGTATTTTTCCTCTTTTTATAGCGCACATAGTAGCAGCAGAATACCATCCTCTTTTATCTAGCACCATCTCATCTCATTCTGGCATTGTGGCCACGGAGGAATAAAGACATGAAAAATGCTCGTCCATGCACCTCAACATACCAAAGGACTCAAAAGCCCCATTACAGTCACTTGGTCATCCGGAAAGTGTGTGTGTGTTCATATCCACATAGGTCCACCTATGTGTGGTTGTGTGTCAGGCAAGGTGAGCTCAGTGACACTTGTGTCTGTAGTATGACACTAATCCGCAAAGCACATGCTAATGCTCCCACACTCTGAGTGTGTCCTGAACTTCAACCTTTCACCTTCCAGCCTGCACTCATCCACTGGAGACTTCAGACTACAGCGCTCACAGTCACGCTGCTACAGTAGTTAGTTGTTCCTTAGTAGTTGTTTGAGCGAACACTCAAAAAGCTTCGATCCAGAAATCCTGACAGATGGCTTTAATGCACTACGTGCTGAAATGGTCAAGGCTGTTGTAACTGTCATGCAAAAAGGGACTGCGCCTGTACTGATCACAAATAAAAAGCGCAAACAAGGTCTAGGTCAATAGTACGTTATAATATAATGTAATTATTTTTCTAAAATGATGATGTGTGCATTGTAGTGGTTTTCATACTTTGTGAAGTGGGTGCAAACCCAGTTAAACATCTACGGATCAGAGATAATCTGACAACGGACACCATAAGTGCACGAGTCAAAATGAAGCAAGGAATAATACTGCCGTCTGTCAAAAGACAATGTAGGGGGTTTTCAGATGGCATCAGTAGCAAGCATCAGCCGCCCACATCATCAGCTGATTGGAGGAGGAACTGAACAGGAAGAGCAGGAAACCTTTTCCTACCAACCTCTTCCTGTAACACCCCGCTGTGGGCGCAGGACTGACGATCTATACCACCCTGCGTCACCTAGATGTGCACACAGTTACACTGAGCATGAAGATGGTGTTTGTTGTGCCTGGTTCCTCTGCCTGTCTCTTTAAAGGCAGGGTGGTGGCTCCAGGCGCCTGTTGCCTACCATTAGCGCCTCCATTCTCACCTCCAACAGGAGAATGAGATGCCTCCCTGGGGATGTCTCACCTCGGCTTACCACAACATCCAAATGCCATGGCACGAAACAGACATATACCGAGGTAACTGAAAGGTCCCCACCGCTCTGTCACTCTCTTCTCTTTACAGCATGCTCTCAACAGTATTGAGTATCTCCCAAGCCACGACCACCACTACTGCAGATAAACAAATTCCACCTTACCTCTTGTCTTCAGCTCTGTGTTACCATGTAACAGCAGGAAACTCTAAAGAGGAGCACCACAAACCTGCAGACAGACAGACACAGAGAGAAAGAGAGAAAGAGAGAGAGAGAGAGAGAGAGAGAGAGGGAGAGAGAGAAAGCAAAGGAGGAAGTGAGTCAACCTTGGGGCCTCTGAGGAAGCTGTCTTTTTTCACAGGGACCACAGCATTGACAAAAAAGTATGATGCTACTGAGACTTTGACAGCTTAAAAGGGAAAGTCCACCCTAAAACAGAAGTGGTTTTGAACACGTCAACATTTGTGAGAATGGACAAGTATTTAGTGCAAGACAAGGCTCTCTTAATGATGCCATCGAGAGACAAATGCTGAAGCCGCTCCGATTGAAAAATACATTTCTGGGCAATTGACAGCACCCGGGGAGATGATACAGAGATGTGGGTGGAAATAAAAGCCCTTTTGAATGGAAACGCCTACGCAGACATTCCCAAACAGTCTTCAATTTGTTGGTCTTGTCTTCTGAAGACATCACAGACTCTAGCCTTGTTTTTTTTCTAGCTTTCAAAAAGAGTATTCATAGTGAAAAAACGATTGGTTGATCCATCTGTGGAATCATAGGAATGGCAGGTTCAAAATTCAGTTTCACTGTGGATTTGATTTTCTTTCATATCTTTCTCCATGACACAGTAACGCTGATTAAAGTACAATAGTGCGCAGCAGTGTACACATCCATCTTGTATTCAAGAAGTACTTCATTTGCTACACTAACTCCCCTGTTCCCGACGTATGCTCCTTTTCAGTAGAGAGAAAGTGTTGGGCCACATCAACAGGCTGAAGAGGGTCATGGCAGCTGCTATGGGCTTTGAACTACAGCTTGACAGAAGGTCATGGCTATCATTCTGAAGCACACGGAGCCCAGTCGGGCTGCTCATGATTGATTTGAGACAGCTTCCATTCCTGGCTGGACGCTGTAGAGGCAGAACATCAGGAACCCACATGCTGGCAGGAGTCTTCAGAGAAATATGTGACTATCTTTATTTGACTGTCTGGCTCTTCTCCCCTGGCTCTCTCCTTCTTAATTCCTCTGACACTCTTCTTGTTTGTGCCCTCTCCAAAACACATACAATTTAATCAAAAATCCTCTTCTAGAATTTCATCATGAGACATCATGTGGCCACTAACCGCTGGACACAGCCTACGGCCTGCTGGCCTGCTCATCCCGTCCCTCCGCTCAAATCAATACCATTGAAAAATACCGGCCTGCCTGACAGTCTCATGACTCAAGTTTAACAGAAGACATATCAGGACAGCACAGGGCTAATGAGCCCTGGGTCAAGCCACATCCAGATACCAATCCGTGACAAATGATCGATTGAGTCATGTGTTTTAATGCCAAAAACAGTGGTTTACATTCAGCTATGAAATTGAGTGGCTATAGCTACCATGGGCCATGTCAGAGCCTCAGTCACATAGCACTGTATCGCCTACAGACAGGCAGCTAGTCAGTCACAAGTGTATGTGGAGTCATATTAAATGGAAAGATTAACTAAGGCAGTTATCACAGATGGTAAAGAGATATTCAACATTAAATCACTTTTTTTTTTAGCTGAAACCTATCAATACTGGACATAAATTCAACATTGCAGATATAATTTCAGCAGGCCACTTTCAGAGCCAAAAAATGTATTTGACTCCGCTACACTGCAGGCTCCTGCCAGTGACGAAATACCGAAATAAGATTTAGAGGTTGTATGAATGTTGACACCTCGACTGGAGATGGGCAGATACATCGAGCAGAGAAATCCTTCACCTCAAGAGACCCTCCGTCGTCAAAGTGCCCGGAGACACAGCATCACTCTTTATTGTGTAACGTTAGCTAGCTAGCAGGCTAATCTCTAATATGTTGTCCAAATGGATGTCAAGGTAGTTTTACAGACACATCCCCTTCTTCCTTCACTCTCCACCACTCAAATAGGGAACCTAAATTGATGTCATTTCTGCCAGCCTCTGGTTCACTTCTGCCTATTGGAATACATTACAGATTACTTGATATGAGGAAACTACTGACCGTACAGTTCAGATTATGTCATATGTCGTAGAATGAGGCGATATATCTTAATATTGCTTATATAACTGCCAGTGCTGCCAGGTGATTTCCAACATAATCTATTATTTTAGTTGTAAGACGTGTCCCCCCTCATGTCTATGGTCTTGGTTAAGTTAACCACTTCGGCTCCCTGTTGGCATTTTTCAAAAGTATCTGGTGGGTGGTCTGGGACAGGCTGAAACCGTGTGTTTCATTACTCTTTAATTGTAGTTCAATATGGCCCTCAGAATAGTGTTCATTCATGTGTTTCTCTTTCTGTCATGGAAAACTGGGCTGTACACAGTAACGCATCCTTAGCTCCATTTTCTGGAAATAGCCTGATTCCTCCAGACAGGAAAAGCCTCCCGACTATAGATAGTATGTTTTTGTTTGAACTAGACATTTCACACTTCTCCACATTGCCTCAGGAGAGAGTGGAATGTATGTACGAGCATGCGCGCGCACACACACACACACACACACAAAACAATCGTCTCTGGTCTGCCTTGGGGAAGGGCTCTTTACCTTGGCTTACCCTTCAAAGACATCACTTGTCATTTTCTTTGTCATCTTTATAGCCATTCTTTTTCAAAAGAGGGAGAAAGACCTCGACTCCACCTCCAAAGTCATTCTCACACATATTTTTTTGTTGTGTGAATTTATTGCAAACTGCAACGCCAACACATTTTTCCTGTCTCTCCCCGTCTCTCTCTCTCTCGCTCTCTCTCACACACACTCAGTATTGCAGCCAATTCAACACCATAGTAACACCAGTCACACATTTGACTGTTGAAGTCATTCCATGCCTCTAGTGCTTGATTTTACTCAAATAACATACCAAGCGATACACAATACACAGAGTGTTTAAGTGTTTTTCTTGTTCATCCACTGTGCAGAACCAAGTCATATTTATGAGCTGATAATGGCCAAACAAGAAAAAGAAGATAGGTTCCAGCCAACATTATGCAACTGCTAAATTGAAAAACAACTATGCCATCTCAGCTGTACTGGGTTCCCCATACCAGCCCAGAAAGGTTTTGACTGAGGTTGAAAGTACTGTGAGGACACAGAAAGTGAGAATTGTAAGTTTAATTTTCACTCTTCCTAAGTGCTTTTTTTTCCAATCCTTGTCTGTGAGAATCGGCACCAGTAAA
>OOFE01022034.1:0-10966 GCA_900323365.1 Monocentris japonica | reverse complement strand
CCCTGGTAGTCCTTTATAGTCCGTAGTCCCTGCCATAGGCGTCTGGTGTCGCGCTGCTCCATCTGCGACTCCACTCTGTCTCTGTACCTCCTCTTAGCGTCCTTCACCGCCCTCCTCAGTCCGTAGGACGCCGCCTAAAAAGTACTTGCATGACTGTTTTAGTTGTTGGGATATTGGAAGTAAAAGTTGCCATTGTTGGAAATACCAGTACAAGTCAATGGATCCAAAAACCATGTCTGAAAAATCCTGTTAATTAACCATGAGATGAAACAGATTTTTCTGAGACATGGTTTATAAGCCCTATCTCCTTGTACTGTTTTTTATTTTTTAAAGATTGTTTGTTTTTTTTTTGGCATTTTTGCCTTTATTTGACAGTCAGTAGAGAGAGACAGGAAAGGGCAGGTGAGAGAGGAGGGATAACATGCAACACAGGTCCCGGGCCGGATTCGAACCCAGGACGTCACAGTTATGTGGTATGCGCCTTAGACCACTGAGCCACCAGGATGCTCCATACCTTATATTGTTAACAAGTGCAAATAAGAAACCTTCTAGTATCTCAGCAACCAGAACTCTGGTGCACATAAATTTCAGATGAAAAACCTGTCCCTTTTTTATTAGGGTTATTAGGTCTGATGTCATCCCCCCTGTCTCTCTGCAGCACCTTATCCCAGGTCATTCATGCAGTAGCAGCCCTGCTCTACCCGTTTATCTGGCAGCACACCTTCATCTCCATCATTCCAGAGATCCTCATCGACGTGGTGATGGCGCCCACCCCCTACCTGCTGGGGGTCCAGAAACGCCTGCTGGATCTGGTCACCGACCAAAGTGATGTGAGGGATCTCAGAGAAGACGACAAACCGTTGTCTTTCAAAGCAGATTGAAATTTTAGAGCTTAGAACAAAATAAAAATAAAAAATCCTATTAATACATAGGGATACAACTTAGTGCTGCTTTTTTAGTGAATTTGTGCCAGGACAAGCCTTTGAGGTGATTAATGACAGAGTGACCTACTTATTCTGGTCTTTCTTCTCTCTCTAAACACAGCTGCTTGTGGTGGACTTATCAGACGATAAAAAGGAGACCTTCATCGTGTCAGTAAGTTTTGATTAGATGGAAATGTCATTCTAAAAGCGTTGGAAAAGTTGGGAATGTCTATATGCAATCAATACTTTTGTTATCTATTCTAATTTTAAAGTTGAGTTAAAAACACTGCTGTGATATTGCCCCCATTTCCAGATTGGCGATGAGAAGTCAATTCTGCCCCCTAAGCTCCAAAATGAGATACTGCAGGCATTAAGAGACAGAAAAGAAGGAACAAGTAAGTAAACTGGACCCACAATCAAACACAGCAATGGACCGGTTTCCCGAAGAATAACAGATACTCAACATCGGCATGGTTCAAATATCATTAATTGATTCTCGCATTTTTAATGATCTACAGAAAATGTATTTGAACATTGGGTGCTGCTTCTTTCAGGCGTGGAGGAGCTGAACCGGGTGGTTTCAGAAGCCTTCCTGGCTTTCTTCGTGAAAACAGTCGGCCACTACGCCTCGTACGTGAAGTACAGCGGTCCTGGAGAGCAGGGGACGTTTGAGCAGAGGAGCTTCTACAAGGCCATCCAGTCCAAGACCACTCGGCACTTCGTCAAGAAGTTCATGCAGACTCAGATGTTTGACCTCTTCATCCAGGAGGTGGAGCAGCAGCAGCCACAGCAAGGTGAGGATCCATCTGCATGTCACACACTTAAAAAGACATGCACTAGATCCATTATCCAGTTAATCTGGAAATTCCTGGCATCCAAAACATTTGGAGTTGTTTGGGAAAACCTGAAACACATCATACTAGTTATGTAGACTATGTGTATGAATATGGCTATACAAACTAATGCAACCAACTGTCCTTTACTGCAGGAATTTTTCATAAAAAGATCCTTGAATACCAGGAGAAGAAGAAAAGGGACAAGGCGAAGAAACACTAGGCTACTTTGTGAATGCACTGTATGAGGCCCTGTTTGTATATAAAGGATTTTCGTGTGAATTTGTAGATGAAATATTGCAGTGTATGTTTTATTTCATGTATAGTTTTTCCTTTTAAAATGACTGTGTGCAAACGTATGAATTATGGCTACAATTTAATGGGTTTTGTGAATGTTGCTGCTACTCTGTGAAACATATTGGCACCCAAAATTAGAAACTTTTTGTTCAATCTCATGTGTTCGTTCTCTACCTGTTGCCAGTAATTTCCACTGTATATGATCCGCAGAAAAATAATTTCAAATAAAGACTAGTTTTTTTTAAGTCTACCTACAGTTTATTTTTTTGCCAATTTAAGTAATTTACGGCTTTCATCCATTTAATCATTAATCAATGGCCCTGTAGAAAATGTGATGAGGAAACAAAGGCGTTGTGTTAAGCAATGACCTTATTCAGCTCTCAGATGCCACCAGCCAGCAGGGGTGAGTGTTCCCCATGGTGAACATGTCCTGTGACATTGTAGTGACCGTAGTTGTGCAGGTGGTTACGCTGCAGGACAACCTGCACCCTAAGGTGGAGTTTCTGTGGGAACATGGAACAAGACTCATAACCTGATGGTTTTCAGTAACGCTGCATTCACATCAAATAGGAATAACAATGAACAAATGATTTGAAAGTTCAAAGCAATGACTTGGAAGTGTTCGCAAATTCTTGAAGCCGCCAAGATGCCATGATTTTTTTTGTCGCCATGTTTTCTGTGGACTTTGTTTGCTCCTGATCAACTTTATCCACACTTGACACACATTTGGAATGGCAGATTTTACCTGAAAGTCTCTGATGTAGGTGAGAAAGAAGAGGATGAAGGAGAAGGCTAGCGACCACTCGGATGCTGTACTGACCAGATGAGCTGTGTAACCCTGAAACAGATGGGCGAACACCCACATTCACAGGGCCGTTAAAAAAGCAGTGCAAGCCACTGTGCTGGTTAAAGTCCAAGATGAGCTTTGAATGTGTGTCAGCAGCAAATCACCTTCTCCCCTGGTGTCCAGTTTAGCTTACTGGTCACGTCTACACCCGGTACGTCATCATAGAGGATCACTGACGACACAAACACTGTAGGGGGAGAGGGCGGTGAGAAAAACATAACGCCTTGAGGTACATAGTGAACACACTATTTGACAAGGGGTTTTAAATCACTAAAGCAAGAGGTTGAAAGACTAGGACGGTGGTCTTCAACCATGTGCCATCGAGGTCTAATGCTGCGTTCATGTCACATCGGGAGAAGTGGAAGAACGGGATGGCACCTCGTTACTGCAACTTCAAGTGCAGCGTTCAAGTGTGTAACTTCTCCCACATGCAAGTTGGTGATAGGTCAGTTTTTGTGGCGCTCCTTGCTATAAGGTATTTTATGATAAACTGATATTATTGTATCTGATATCATCTACGTTAAATCCGATATGACATGAGCATGGCTCAAGAGTGTGCAGGTTTTCTTTCCAACCAATGTTTACAGTAGCTGATTTCCTTGATTCCTCCTTGAAAGCAGGAACTAACCGGTGAAATGTGCTGCTATAATGGAATGAAAACCTGCAGATGTCTGGGCTTTGAGGGTCTAGATCATCTTGTGGGTTTTGTGTCTGCAATGTTATAGGTGTTACGGATGCTCACTGGTGATGATGCTGACCAAGGTCCAGAGCCCTATGGCGGTACGAGCCCACAGGATGTCCTTGCTACGGAAGCGAGGTTGCATCTGGTAAGACATGGTCGTCTGGATCAGGATATAGAGTGCTCCTGAGCCAAAGGTCAACGCCGCACCCAGTAGATGCACAGAGATGATGGCATTTTTCTAGGGAATGGTAAAATCAACACATGCTATGCTGTTCTCTAATGCTACATACATTTAATATAGTTACTGTATATACAGCATATAATACAATAGAACAGTATATAATAAAGTTTTTAGGGGCAGACTCATATATTACTTTGATGATAGTGGGATGTGGTCCAGTCAGTGTTGTCCACCTCTGATATGATGGTTATGATGCAGATTGATTAATTACATGTTTGTTGTAGAATTGATCACTACACTGGTTGTCTATGGGAAGCTCTTAACCTGAATTGATTCTAATATATTTTGATCAGCTTCCACACAAATATGCACGATTATTATGATTGTTAGCTTTGGGTTTCAATGGAAAGTTTTAGACTCCCGTGGTCTAAATGCTGTTTCAGAGGCCTTTTACCCTGAGCAGAATACAATTCTGGTATAACAGTAGCAGTGGTAGTGGTAGTAGTAGCAGTAATAATATCATCATTTTTCATTTTTGTCATGAAAATGGTAAAATTCTGGCACAAAACATCACCTAAAGGCATCTTACATCCAAAAATATTGGGATTGGCCTGTCAAATCTGTCAAACCCTACCATATACAGCATTCTTAATTAGGACTAGAAATAACTGTACAACTTAAGACTTAGATTTTTCATCATAACTGGAACAGGAATGTGACAGATAATATAGTTTACCTGAAAAGTGGCAACGATGCACATGCCCAGTGAGCTCAGGAAGCCCAGAGCCAGAGCAGCAGCGTTGAGTCGGTGCAGCCTGGTTTCACCTCCTATAGCCAGGGCTTTCACCTGCTTGTAGCGCACATAGACAGTGGCTAGACCTTGACAGAGAGACCAACAAGACATGATTATGAATGTGTTCTAAGAATGATGGTTTCTGATGCAATAGCTCCTGTTGAATGGAAGGGTCTTCATGGTTTGCAAAACGAAATAATGTTTTTCAAGCTACTACTACTACTACTACTACTACTACTTCTACTACTACTACTGTCATTACTACTACTAATATTACCATTACTGCTGCTGCTACTTCTACTATTACTGTTTAGCAACTACTGTTATTACCACTACTAATTATAATGATAACTAGATAAGGTTACATTTTCAGAAGAAAATGTGTGTGCTTGAAAATGTGTGTTTGAAAAGGTAAAAGGTTGAATTCATATGAAAGATTTCAAGTTTTAAAGGTATTTTAGATTGTTTTTCTGTTTAAAGTCATGGGGGAACATTTTAAAACAATTCTGAAGTTCAACAGTTGAAAGTTGATCCTGAGTATAATGTTCTCTGTGTAGAATGAACTCTTATAGAGTAGCCCGTCCCAAGGTTTCTTCCATTTTTCCCTAAAAGGTTTTGTGGTAGTTTTTCCTTGTCCTCTGTGAGGGTCCAAGCCTGGGAGATGTCGTGTACTAACCATTTATTGTTTTCAGACTTTGGGCACTGTGAAGCCCTTTGAGACTGTAACAGTGATTAAGGGCTATACAAATAAAATGTGATTTGATTATAAAAATGATCTCAATTACAAATGTGTTGCTAGGGTGGAACTAGGTGGTTACCAGTGGTTTCTTGGGTGTTACTCGGTGGTTGTTAGGTGCTTACAAGTGAAAAGTTGATCCTGAGTATAATGTTCTCTGTGTAGAATGAAAGTGTAGGAAATCCTTTCTCCCCCCTCCACAGGGAGGTCAGAGGTCAGGGTCAGCTACAGAACAGTGCCCCTGGAGCTGGTAGGGATTCAGTGTCTTGCTCAAGGACACTACAGCAGGACGGCCACACCACCCTGCTGCCCAAATCAAAATCAGGGCATGGTTTGCCACAATTCCAACACCCAATGTTCTCCAAGGCAAAACCCTCTTGGATGCCTCTATACCACTTGCCTCTATACCAGTTTTTATGGAAGAATAGAGTGCATCAAAGCCAAAGAGGATGTTAACACTTTTCTTACCTAAAAAGGAAGAGATGCTTAGCATCAACCCAAAGAGGCAGCGCTCAGGGACCCCAGAGCTTGCATCACTGTAAACACACAGATAAACCAGAAACAAAGTGTAATACACAGTCTCTGAGAATCTCTTGAGACCAGAAGAAGAAGAAGCAGAATACATTTGACTAGAATAGTCAAATGTATATATAGACAGGTGACAAATTAAAGGAAAAACCAACATAAAGTGTCTTAGAAAGGTGTTGGGCCACCCCGAGCCACCAGAACAGCTTCAATGCGCCTTGGCATAGATTCTACAAGTCTTTGGAACTCTATCTCCCATAGGTGTTCAATAGGGTTGCGATCTGGTGACTGCGAAGGCCGTAGCATATGATCACATCATTGTCATACTCATCAAACCATTCAGTGGCCCCTCATGCCCTGTGGATGGGGGCATTGTCATCCTGGAAGAGACCACTCCCATCAGGATAGAAATGTTTCATCATAGGATAAAGGTGATCACTCAGAATAACTTTGTATTGATTTGCAGTGGCCCCTCCCTGTAAGAAGACAAGTGGACCCAAACCATGCCAGGAAAATACCCCCCACAGCATAACGGAGCCACCAGACCCCCTCACTGTAGGGGTCAAGCATTCAGGCGTGTACTGTTCTCTCGGTGTACCCCACACATGCACTCAAAAGCTAGCACACAAATGCTTGCCAGTCCCTTACTACGTGAACACATACACACACGTAGATACATGGTGTGGCATCCTGGGAGGTGACTGTCAGCGCATCAAAAGGTGAGAGAGAGTAGGTCAGGGAAGTGTCACAGGGAGTCCATTTCCCATGGACAACTCAGAACAGAACAAACACTACCTGTCCTAAACCATTGCCCCCTGCAGGACAGGGGGTACTTGAGGACTGGATTGGACATAAGGACTGGAAGTGACATAATCATGCATACTTGCCTGGACTCTGATCAAAATGCCTCATTAAGGGCATCTCATAGACAGCCAGTGTATTAGTGATTAATTCTACAATAAATATGTAATCAAACTGCATCATATCCATCACATCAGAGGTGGACGACAATGACTGGACTCTATATTGGCCTAACCCTCGTACATACGTACCTGATGTAGGGTATCAGAGGATCGATGTGTCCGAGCAGCACGGCGATGACATAGTTGAGGATGAAGGTGGCCGAGGACCAAACGACCAATGTGACAGGGAGGAAACAAACTCCTCTCTGAAACCACCACATATTCCCTGGGGAGTAGATGATGCAGTGAGCAAAGGATCCTGGGAAAACAGATGTGCAGAGGCATTAAAGGGTAACGCTGGACATTTTAAAAGTGATGTTATTCAGAAGGTCATGGAACATAACAGAAAAGACACTGCTGCCTACACACGCTTGCACATTCATCGAGAATATGCAGCAAAAGCACTAGGTGCCCACGTCATCACAGAATGAATTGTAGTATAGAATTGCAACTAAATAAATATTATGTCACAATCTGAATCTCCTGTAAGTGAACAATAAACGCATATTACACAGGGAAGAGATATCATACCTTGGAATAATCTGGCTTTCCAGTATTAGCAGTTAATTTGAGTCTACCACCAGCGGCCTTTGTCTTTGGCTGAGGGGCTTGTCCATGACCTCTGACCCAGTGCTGACACGCCATTGTTGTCATACTCGTTTGTGTATTCCAGTTCAATAAGATACACCGTATAGCACCACCAAAATTCAAGTTGTCGCTTTTTTTTTTTTTTTTGCCTATAGCAAAAATGAATGGGATTTTAGGATGCCATTCATTCTGCTTTTAAAATGTGTGAAATAATGTAAGTAGAAATGACATATGAAGATTACATACATTAACACATTACCGAATAAAAAAGAAAAAATTGCTAACAACCATGTTGTATCCCCGGGTCACATAGTGACAAATGCTGGAATGCTAAGCTAAGTATTGCTAGCGATTTTTTTTTTCATTGTAGCTTGAAAACGCATCAGAATACACCTCAACAAATAAAGAAATGCATAATAGGACCTAGTTATGGCCAGTATTAGCAATGGACGTAGTTAAAGGCAATTATTTTACACCAGGGGCGTTGTCAAACCCCATTTACTGGTAGACATGCCCCATTAATATGTTGATGTGCCCCAGTAGTTTCTGCATTGTGTCCAACAACATCAAGAATAACTGCAGTGCATTTGGTGATGGTAACTTGTATAAGGGCTTAGGTTTCTAAGGTGAGTGACCATTATTCCTGTCTGGGAAGGACTACAAAAAAGGTTTTGTTTTGATGCCCATTCATCTGAGTGCTTGAAGCGCAATGAAATTGGCTTTGTGTTTGTGGCACATTCTGATTGTTGGGTGCAGATAACTCAAAGTATGTTAGAAAAACTCAGATTTTAATTGATTCTGATGCTGTGGTACCTCAGGAGAAAAAGACAGGAGTCACAATTCCAATCAGAGGGTAGATTCCTTGCACAGATCACACAGTAGGCAAGACTCAGGGATAAAATGCTCACCTTTAATTATTAACTTAGATTACAACTCAAACGTCTTCAGGATCTTCACATTATTCCTGAATGGTCTCCCCCTGTAGACTGTAGAATCCACTCTTAAATATTTGTTGAGGTAAGCAGCTCCCACCTGGCTGATTAGTAACACCCTTCATCTGGGGCAAGATAGCCGACTGGCTGTTGTCTGCTCAGAGCGTAGTCCTTTCCCACAGTTTCTCTGTGGCAGATACTCCAGTTTGCCACATACCCACCCCCTCAGCTCAGATTTCTAGGGCAAGCTGAGCACCCATGCAGTGATGACGGGACCCTGGCTCAACATCGACAAGATCTCAGATCACTGCCTCTTGATCTGCTCCAACCTCTCCTGGAACCACATTAGGTTAGAGAATGGCTGGGTTCTCTCACCTGGACTCCTTAGCCTCCACATTCCATCCTCAGCAGGAGTCTCATCCTCAATGGATTCTGGTACTGATACTGGTTCTGGCTCTGCCTCTGGTTCAGCCTCTACCGCCTCCTCCACCATATGTTCTGTTCCTGGGTCTGGCTCAGCCTCAACCACCTCAGCAGCCTCTTCCGCCACAGGTTCTGGTCCAGGTTATAGATCAGCCTCGGGCTCAGGCTCGGTTGCAACCACTTCGGGTTCAGGCTCGGTTTCAACTGCAACCTCGGGTTCAGGCATGGGTTCAACTGCCTCCTCAGGCTCGGGTTCAGGGTCTGGCTCAGCCTCTGGTTCAGACTCAACCAACTCAGGGCTCAGGCTGGGCCGGTGGTGGGGGAGCTGGGGCTTCCTCTGCTGTTAGCTCTGGCACGTCTACCAGTGGGGCTAAGGCAGCAGCGTCAGCTTCATCACCTCTTTCATTTCTCCAACTCAGCATGATGATCAGCGTGCCCGCTATCTCCACCATATGTGGCACCTTCCTGGCTGCTCTCCGGATGGCCTCCTCCTCCCTTGTGGCCTGCAGAATCCACTTTTAAGTTCCTCACCAAAGACTGATTAGTAATGCCCTGTAGCTGGGGCAAGATGGCCGACTTACTGCTGTCTGCTGGGGAATGTATTCCTTTCCCACAGTCCCGGTCTGCCACAATGCCGTCTGCTCCATTTGCCACAAGTCACTAAAGCGTTATCTTCTTTTTTGTATTGTAAATTAAGAAGTTCTTTATGGGGCAAGGAAGACCAGAAAGATCCAGAAAAGTGTGAAAAGCATAAATGTTAAGAAAAGTAGGGGACAATACTGTACTGCACTCCTGGTACACATGCATGTTTATATGGGCATGTTATAGACCCCACTGCCATTTAATGCTGATATTATTGTTGTTGTAAGGAAAAATCTTCAACTGTAGCATGTGGCCTAGTTGACAGTCTGGCATTGCTGCTATCCTCATACTTCATAGCTACTGATCATCAACTAAAACCCTCAAAGCATGGCAAAGAAATGAAAGTTTGGAAATGGTAGGGAATTTTGAAATGGAAAATCTATATGATTCTATACCTTCACCATTTTCCTCTACATCTCTTCCCTCTGGGCATTTTTACATAAAATGACCTCAAGCTCTCCGTGTGCTATCTGTTGAGGAAGGCGTGGGTCCTCATTCAGTTTGAAGTGTTCTTCAATCAAAAGTCAACATTTATTCAAGCATATGCATAGGGAGAGTACACGTACATAGGTTAGTTAGTCTATGAAGATTTGCCTTGATGAGAATAGTAAAGACAACCTTATATATGGTACGATGAACAGATAAACATACAGGAGGGGCCCTGGGGTACGTCAGTGGAGATTTACCAAAGAACAGGACTCTACCTGTATAGTCTGAGAGTAGGCTTCTATCAATGTTCTGCCCTTGAGGCATCCTGAGACTAGCCTGACCTGGTCGTAAACAAGACATGGTCATTATACGAATGGAACCTAAAGATGAATACAAAGGAAGCATACACCGATCAGCCACAACATTAAAACCAATGACAGGTGAAGTGAATAACAACGATTATCTCGTTACAATGGTACCTGTCAAGGGGTGGGATATATTGGGAAGCAAGTGAAACAGTCAGTTCTTGAAGTTGATGTGTTGCAAGCAGGAAAATGGGCAAGCATAAGGATCTGAGCAACTTTAACAAGGGCCAAATTGTGATGGTTAGACGACTGGGTCAGAGCATCTCCAAAATGGCAGATCTTGTGGGGTGTTCCCGGTATGCAGTGGTTAGTACCTACCAAAAGTGGTCCAAGGAAGGACAACCGGTGAAAGAAAGGAACTTTATTTGTCACATACACATACATGCAGTGAAATGCTTTTTTCGCATACCCCTGACTAGATATACACACACAACCTATTACACCACACACATGCATTTTTCAGGTCAGAGGTCAGAGCGCAGGCGTCAGCCAATGAACAGTGCGCCTGGAGCAGTTTGGGGTTAAGTGATTTGCTCAAGGGCACTTCGGCAGTGTTGGTGGGCACCGTAGCTGTGACACCAGTCATTTGTGGATCACCAGCTCACAGCTGGAATACACCCCCCTGGTGGTGCTGGGGATTGAACCAGTGACCCTCTGGTCACGGGTTGGTCTCTCTAACCGCTAGGCCAACCTGCCGCCCCAGGCCAACCTGCCGCGGGTCAAAGTTTCCATATTTTTCCCAGTCGGCAGTTCATATTTACGTTTGGTCAATTAATCACGGGAACATGACAAATAAAGTGTTTTAGGG
>OOFE01022033.1:20493-38319 GCA_900323365.1 Monocentris japonica | reverse complement strand
ACCTCTATGACAGAAGGAAAGGGGTGGAGGGGTGGGGGGGAGTGGAGGCTTTGAGGGGCAAGGGCTAGAAAGTGGGACATAGGCAGCATTAGTGCTGGATAGCCTGGGGGGCCCAGGGTGATGTGTCAGGCATGACATGTGGGTGTCTAACCCCCCAACACCACATCGGACCCTCTCCCCACCCTTACACGCAACTGGCTAAATGTCCCGCACTTGCTCGCACTTAGCCAGATTCAATGCAAGCTGATGGACGCTCTTTGAAGAGGATGCAAATCTAAAAGTAGGCCAGTCTGAAGGTCATTAGCTGAAGAATTTAAGAATCTATTTCACATTTTACTCATTTTACTCTTTGTAACTACAGGACTTTCTGCAATTTGATGAATTAGCAACATCATTTCTTTGATTTTAGTCATGAGTGCCTTGTGTTTAACACACCGAGAGACTAGAAATGGGTGGTACAGAGCGTGAGGGGGGGCAAAGAGAGAGAGGCCTTTTTCAGGACAGGGATGTAGGGGGCATGAGGCAGAATCCTATTTACTACAAATATCATTTAAGTAATTTAAGAGGAGGAGCAATACTGAGGCAAGCATCTCCTAAAAGGCTTAGGGCTCTCTAAAGCTAGTCTTGAGCTCACTGTCCCGTCTTCACCGATGGCCATAAAAGGATGAAGAATAATTTGGATTGTTATTTGCCTCTTTCAACCCTGAGCTAATCAGGTTGACATTGCTTTGGGAATGAGGAGAACGCTCCACCACAGATGTGCTCATGTGCAAAGTGTTCCAATCCCCCGAGAGCAGCACAAAAGCCCTCTCTCCTCTGCACTCCTCTTCCCCCCCCATCCCCTTCTTTTTTCCCCTCTTCCTCTCTCCATCACACCATCTCTCCTTCTTGACCTTTGAAATGGGCATTGCCTCTTCTCACCAATTTACCTCCCTCTGGTCCCTCTTGTGCTTGTGCTGGTTCCATCTCCACTCCGCTATCAAGGGAGAGACAGGTAAGAGCAGGAGCAGAGCACTCTCATCTCCGAGAGCCTGTTGGTGAAGACCTGTGGCCATGAGCGAGCGCATGTATCGGAGCCTAGGCTCTTACTGCTATAAGCATCATTTACATGCAGATCCTCCATTCATCAGGCTTCATTTAAAACCTTGCAGTTTTCTTGTCAACAGAGACATCTCTGAGCCCATCATCTGAACCCATCTCTGTCTCTCCTTTTCCCCTGTCCTTTGAATCTTCCTTGCTCTGAGTGTGGCATAACAATCACTTCAGAAATAGCCACAGTACTGAGATGTAAAATCCTCTCTGTTCAGCGCGGTCCGGGGCACCACCTCCTTCCTTAACTCCTTAACTCCTTAATTCCACTTATTGCTGGAAGAATGAATGAGATAGATATTTTTGCCTGTACGGTCTGTGCCCTCGCGCTACGAGAAATCAGCCTTTAATGTTGAGGCCCGGAGAGATTGCCGTGGCCTCTTCCCCCTCCTGCCCTGTGCTGGGCTCTTAATTAAGGAAATGACAGCTCTCCTAGCAGCAGCAGCACCAGCAGCAGCCATAATGCTGCTAATAGTATTACAGGCAGCCACTCAAAAGTCAGTCTCTGGTGAGTTTCTACCCTCAAAACACTATTGACCTATACCTTGCAGCCTCTCCACCCCAGCCTCTAAACAGAGTATTACTTCCCTCCAGGTCCAGTGGGAGCCATCTAACTAAGAGCACCTGGAGTTATTGGCAGCAGATTATGCCCTATGTTATTGTTGAGGGCTTTGGTGGGAGTAATGAAACACAGAGCTAAATCACTGGTGATTCTGGCTGCCCTGCATTCTGCAAGGAGTTAAGCAAAGAACTATAAAGCACACACCGCGTACAGTAGCATGCACTTAACCATATAGTACACCACCCAGTAGATAACACTACTTTTGGACCTTATTCCAGGCTGCGTTGGACTGACAAATTATCTTTCTCTTCACTTCTCTCTCTCTCTCCATCTCTCTCTTTCATAACAGCCCCCGTGCCACATCAAGTTTCCAAGTGGCATTAGCAAAATCAATGGTCAAACAATCTGGGACAATTGGTTGTGCTGTTGATGGGGGTAAACCTTGTGTATGATGTGACTTGTCGTTTATCTGGCCCATCCATTATGCTCCCAGCATAAGCACTCTGAATCACCAGCATGACACATTGAAATGATGATTCTCTTGTTTCCATAATCATATAATCATATTATCAAAATATAATAAACACATAAAATTAAAACCCTCTCTATATATGTTTCCATGTGAAATCATTTGTATGTACTATGTTACAATAGAAAATGATTGGCACCATCTAAATAGCAAAATAGATGCACTTAGCCAGACATTTTCAAAAGGACCATTATAAAAAGGGGGTTGGCTGTTGATTCTGAATAGCCTGAATCGTTACCAGGCCTCTCTCCTACATTTGACAACTTACATAATGCATTTCCACTAAAATAGCTTAAGTGTTAAAGCTTCTTTTATGGGCAAAAATTGATTCATAAATGCACTGAGGCGAAAGCTAACATGAACACAAAGCCTTCAATAACACCCATTTTATTCAGACTGTCAATGTATGAAGCAGTTGCTTTAGAGAAGGTGGCATGCTGATTGCTTTATGAAATCCAGGCTAATTGTTTTGTAGTATAGTCCTTGGGGCACTTTGCATTAAGACAGGCTGAATGATGTCAAATAAATATAGCTCTTTGCCCCCCCCCAACCCATAGAAAGGCCCTCTGCCTTGTGTGACATTGAAAGTAGCTCTCCAGTGGCCACTTTGGTGATCAATGAAAGAGAATTTATATAGTGTCGGATATTGCCAATATTTCCATGCCATAAGTTACATCAAATCACACTCTGAGCTCTGTAATAAAGATCAATAGTTTGATTATAAAATATAAAAGAGGTAATTGAAACAACTTCAGTGAGAAAGTCATGTTGTCCGTATATATATGGAATCTCATTGCATGTGTAATCTAAACTTTTTTCCCTCCCCTGTTCAGCGGTACATTCAAGGCTTTATAAAAGGCCATTGCTGAATTTTACATTTTTGGGCTGAAGAGCGTTTAGCTATTGAGAATGAAGCTGTGTGAGTTCATGTATACTGTTACAGCGGCAATTTGCGTGCTTAGGAAATCTTTTCTATGTAGTTTGAATGTCCTAGAAAAATGTAAAGCTATGTTGAATGTACGTCACCTGTTCTTTCATCCTCTTGGCCTCTTCTTTCATCTCCCCTCACATCAATATGTCCATTCATTCCATTTTATCCATGTGTGACCTGTATAATCACAGCATCAAAGGATTTTCTTTTTCGTAAAGGTTTGATCAAGATATTTTCTTTTTTTCTGGATCCAGTATTAATCTCCATCTGGAAATCCACTTAAGAAACATTCACATTGGATAAGTAGATCTTTTTGAAAAAAGAAAACAAAAACAGGTACAAAGAATCTAGTAATAAAAAAAGAATTGAAGATTGACTCCCAGGATATTTCTCCTGTCAGCTATTTAATTTAGTTAAAGCAATTACACCAGTCCTTAGGGGAAAGATGTGCATGTGTATTTATTTATTATCGATTTTCCCCCCAGCGATAAATGTGTTAACGTTACAGATATTTGCAAGGGGATGAAGCTTTCTAAGTTATTGTGAAATGATTCAGTAAAAGGCAGTGAGTAATCGTTATTCAGAGAGCCATCTCCCGCACTGCTTATCAAATGGAATACATTATTCACAAGTGATATTTTAACTGGATTCAGGAGCAATACTGTCATGAGCAGTACTTATTGATGGTATTATATGGCATTTTGTGATACTCTTACTCCCATACTCCATCATTAATGGAGTATATTACTTAAGCTAATTGACAGATAAACCATTGTTATTGTTTTTTTATGTTAGCTACATTAGCCACTGGCACAATCGTTAAATGCTCATTGACCCTGCTGGGCAGATTATTGTTATCATGGTTTACCAACTGCATTTAGATGAATGCCATTGAGATAGTGGGTCTGCAGGGGACTTTGGAGTTTCTTCATATGAAAAACAGACTGTTTTCAAGTCAGGAGGAGAGGCATTATGTTGATAACTTATAAAGTGAGAATTGACTGCTTGGGAGCCACCAAATGTGACACTCTGTTTAAGAAATAATACTGGAATAAGTAAAAGTAAAATCTCATTGAGTTATCTAAAATAAACCCCAGTTATCATAAAATCTGCTCTCCACTTTTCCAAATCAACTAGAATTTAAAATGATCCAGTACTTGATGATGATACAGTACTCCCTCTGTATCTGTATGCTGAATCTAATACACTCAAAGTCTTCACTGCATATTCACATTGATCTTAGTTCTAGATACTGAGGCCAGAGGGTGGGGCTGTGTATGATCCATAATGGGTGAAATAATTGGTGAAAAGAGACTGGGCTGTCAAAATACCTACTGCTTGTAAGGTTGATAAGCGAGAGGATGTGGACCTTTATCGAGACACAGGCCCAGTGAGCCAGAGGTAGGAACCAGCTAGGAGAGCAGGCTTCCCCTTGGGCTTTCAAATCAACCATCAAATCCTTGAGGTTCATTTGGTAGGTCACGCCATTCACCAATTATTTGGATTTTATGTAAAGATGAAATGATTTTAGTTGGCGGAGGGGAGTTTAAAATGTAATGCATAAATATACTTGACAGGCAATGAGATGGTGGTGGCAAGGCTATTCAATAGTGCAGTTTGAACAAAGCCTTCATAGAACTACAGGAAACCAAGTGAGCCTCGTGTGTTTAAACAAGGAATAAAGACTTTATTCCTTGTTTAAAAGCCACGATGGGGGCGTTCTGGTGGAGCAGTGGTCTAAGTGGTCTAATACCCCTATGTTGCATGTCATCCCCCCTCTCTCACCCACTCTTTCCTGTCTCTCTCTACTGCTGTCGAATAAAGGCAAAAATGCCCAAAAAATAATCTTAAAAAAAAAAAAAAAAAGCCATGATGTTCAATCCAAGAAAAATAATCTTATTTTGAATTATGTCTTTTTTTATTCACTCCTGACATTGTGTGATTTAACCAGGTTGTGTGGCCTTCAAACCCTCTTCTATTTGGTTGCCTTAATTTCATCTAGAAAATCCATTTCATTTTTTAGAGGAGGAGGTGTTGTATGAGAGAGACTTGATTTAAAACAATGTTTCATTAACTTTTTGTGATCTCTTACCTGGTACATTTAGAACAGACTCATAATATATTACACATATATTATATTATTATATGACACAGTCATGACACATGACACATGATACATAACCTCTTTGTAAAATGATTACATGGTGGATTAAAAAAAAAATCCTTGCCTGTAGATTGACTCAACAGGAACTCATCTGCACTTAAATCCTCAATTGAAAAGTAGCAATTTGTTTATAGTTTTTTGAAAAGCAGATGAAAATTGTTTTTGCAATTATTTCATCCCTGCATAACTCAAAATATGACTATATTTATTGTAAAGAAAAACACTTTTTGCAGGTTCTCAATGAGCCTATATCTAAAACTCATATTTAGATGTCAGTTTCAGTCCATCTTTTACATTGCTGAGGTATGGCTACGCTTTCGTCTACATTAGGGATTATGAATTGGACCTTTAAGGACATTTAAAGATTTAAAGCCAAGCTGGCTAAGGATAATGTTGTAGCGCTCTCAGTGACACGCCTCGGTGGGATGAGTCGGTGACTAAAGGGTCTCCATTGCATTGACAGCATGTCAGAGAGAGAGGGGAGCTCATTGTCAAAGGCAGATAGTGTTGCTAACATCTGTTTCTCTACCACCACCTCCAGAACGTCCCACACACACACACACACACACACACATACACATTATGTCAGTTCTAATTAAGGGTAGATTTTTACTGTCTGAGACTGCTTTCTTTTAGCCAGTTTTCTTCAGGTTTTTTACCATGTATATCCTAAAAAGGGGTTCAAAAATAAAGTTGTCTGGTTCTGTTTTTATTTTGGTAAAAGAAATTTTAGCAAGTTCTTTTCTCTAGCAGTTCTTTCTGCAAGATTCATGGTCAGAAAGATTAAGTGAAATGTGATAACCTGTCATTTCACCTTGGTTCACTCTTTTATACTTATACATAAATATTTTTATATATGATAAAAAAAAACACCCTGATGAACACTCTCAAAAGTAAAGTTGTCTATTCATAAGGATTCCCACAAGCCTTTGCATCAATAGTGAGGTGTTATGCAGGCTAGATATTGTCAAGGTCAAGGGGTAACGGTCAAAGCAGCCTTTCAAACCTTTTAAAGCAGTCGGCACTGTTGAGAGATTCTGTGAGCTAGTGATTGTTATGATAGCCAATTGTCAGTGTCCTTTATTTTCCCTGCAGCCATCAGCGAGCTTATTATCATGTCCCTGTCTGCTCCGCTCAACTCTGCCCTCATAGCAAACAGGTCTAATTGTGTCTCATAGCTGCAGGCACAGAGAATAAAGGGGGGTTTAGATGAGTGATACTCAGTGATGTAAATGGCTGAATAATATGGCCCCAGCATTTGCGGTTGAGCTCCATCTCTCAGCGGTAATCTGGGCCATCGGGGACCCGCCAGTATGCATCATCCCCCATCAATGAGCCTCTCCGCTGGATGGTAATTTATTCAGTGCTACAGCGGTTATTGATAAAGCACTTAAACACAAATTCCCCCCCTTTCCCTACTGCCCTCCTCTGCTCCGCAGGAGACTCTGCGTTGCACGCTGTTTGCACATGCATGTTTATTTGCTTAGATTGTTTGTGTTGCCGTAGAGGTGAGTCTCCTCTTATTCTTTGTTCTCTCTTTCTCTCCTTCTCTCTCGTTTCTACATATCATCTATCTGTCTCTCGCTCTCTCAGGAGCCCGTGACGGTTCTGTCCAGTCTGACGCCAGCAGCAGTCCTTGTGAACCGAGTCAGCTGGGCCAGTCTCACCCAGGATACCCAATGGGTCCACAGGTGAGCGGGACGCTCTGTAACCAATTAAACCATTAAACCCAAATTCGAAATGGAACAGTGAAAGAAAACACAAAACGCCGTCACTGAGTGCTCCTGTCCTCCCACACAGCCTGCACTACAAATTATTTCAGCTAAGCACACGCCGCACATCATCCTGCAAAGTGATTGAGCAGTGGCACTAATGAGCTAACGATGCAAACCTTGTCAAAACAAGCAGGAGCGCAAAAAAGCCCCAGCCTCCAGCTCTGTTAAGGGCTCAATCAGGCATTGTCCTATCTGATTGGATTTATTGGCCTGGTCGCTCAGCGATGTTTAATGAACATCTATCTCATTAGTGTTGCTCAGTGTCAGCGCTCAACACACACATGCAGGCACGCACACACAAACGCACACAGACACACACACACACACACACAGAGAGAGCGTCAGGTTTCCTTCTACACTCAAAACCTCTCTAATAAGGTCATTCTCCCAGCACTCAGTGTTACTCAATGAAGGGCCTGACAGTCAATCCTCATCAGGATAAACAAAAGAGGAAATGTGAGGGGAGGAGAGGCGTTCAGTTTTGTCTTTCATGTTTTGTGTGTAAGTCTGAACTCCCTGATGAGTGACTCTCTCTGCTTCTCTAGTGAGTGAAAATAAAGAATGAGCCTGATTAAAATCACTTTGCTCATTATAAATATGGCCGCTGTTCAAAGCCACTGTTTTGGTAATAGATAAGAAATGCACACAAAAAGAAGAAGAAAAGCATCTCGAGCAGCCAGCAGTTAGAGTCTGAGTCTCAGCAGGCTGCTCTCTCAACAGTCACCATCTAATATATTAATGCTGTCAGTACAGTCTCTGTGAAGCTAACACTTTTCAGAAACAAAGGCGCTCCGCATGCCATACCCAATTCTCCTGTTCCAGGATCAATATGTTTTGATAGATTCTCGCTCCAGAGCCGGATATTGTTCGAACAACCATTATCCGATGGTAGTTTACCCAACATGAATCCACCTTCCTTCTGTTTCCCACTCGCAGTTAGGATGACAAAAATCTGCTATCTGGGTGATTATGGGCAATTTCTCAGTGCCAGAGCTGCCAGGCAGATAGAAGGGCCTATTCTCCCCTGATGGGCAAAGAGGCTGGGTACCACATCCAGTCCTGAGCTGGGCTACTTCCCCATCCGGAGCCCAACACACACCCAGTATATGTCTGTGTGGCCCCTAGGAGACCACTTCTCAACATTCAGCTGTCAGGCCTGCCAAGCACTGTACAGCATTCACACAGCACCTATGGAGAGAATGAGGGAGAGAGAGAGAGAGGAAGAGTATTGGAGGAAAGGGAGACGGTGAACTACTCTAGATGAATATGAAGCTGTTTTGATGCTCTTAATTGCATCATTGCTTGTTGTGTGGCTGCAGAGTTGAGTTAATTGAAGTCAAACTAAATGTATTCTTATCTCATATTTTCATGTGTGCATGCATGGTGTTCATATCCTAGATGGAGATTTTAATCAGTCTTAAACTGGCACAACAAACAGCCTAAAGACCAAGAGCTCTTGCATGCAGAGCTCCTAAGTGCTGTCTTTTTACAGCTGGCTGTGTCCCTGTATGTATTCTCTCCCTGATTCTCCAAAGCTGCCTGTATTGATAAATAAATCAGGGCTACATCTGATAATTGTAGAATTGTCTTTTAATGCTATTCCCTTCTATGTAAGGCTGTCTTCAGTGTCAAGCCTGGCAATCTCATTTGGTTTGACTCAGAGATGAAATGTTCAAAGAGTGTCTTTGATTATTTGCTGCTTCAATTCTAGATTAAATCAAGTTTAAAAAGCAAGATTAAACATATGTCAGTTGCAGCTGACAAACAGGTCGCCTTTGTTATTGTCCTTTGAGAATTCTTTGAGCTCTCGATTTATTAATTCATTTTTTAAAGTTAATGGCAAATGTCATTTTGAATGCTCTCAAAGCCGTCAGCTATTGTCATTTTTTATGAACTGTTGTTGTGTATCAAAGCAAATGTTGAGAGAGAGGAATCCTACATGCATGATTACTACTGCTGTTTTATCTTTGCCAACCAACACCTTCCCATGCTCCTGCTTCTTACTTTTAACAGCTTAAAAACACAAGCAGGTATTCATTTGTCTTTCAGTGCGAATATTTTGCCCTGAGATCTCTCCAAGCCTTGTGGCTTTAAACCCACGTAACCTCACATTTCTTAAACTGTGATTGTATGTATGTCGGAGCGGGTGCTGGTGTTCTGCACCATGCAGGGTTATCATAGTGACACGCCTGTCACCTAGGAGCACTGGGCCTGGGAGTATGGTGGCATCTTCGCACCAGTCGGCCCCCTCCACATTCTGTGCAAGCTGCAGACACACCATGCAAAACAGAAGCAGATAGCTGACAATTGCAGTTAAAGGCTTGTGGGCTTAGGTCACAGTGGAGGAGTCAACACTGTGGCCGCAGTGCAGCCAGGCTTACCTTGGAATGTCTAAGGGCTGGTTTACTGTGGAATGCAACACAAAGTGACAATGTTTATTGTCACAATTTATAGCTATGTTAAAGCATTCATTTTGCAATAGTTTGCAGTATCTACAGCATTTCCTGTGCCATGCCTCCTGTGACAAATTCAGTTTGACATGCTCAAATGCTGATATAATTTGAAAAAGGTTTTATCAGAATGAATGAAATTTAAGATGTCATTCCCTCTGTACTTGTAGATTTCAGTTAGATATAAACCTTCCCACATCTGGCTCAAAGCTCACTATGAAAAATGTGTTGGTGTATTTCCAAACCACTATCTTGGAAAATACATTTGAAGAGATCTTCTACTGCAAAATATCTCAGAGCGATGCTTCTGATAACATATCTTTTCCTCTATGGGTATGACTGCACAGATTCCACTTTAACTAATATGAATGAATGGATACATGAAGGGACTAGAGTGATATGTTGTATCCCCCACTGAAAGAGTAAAGTACTTTTCAGGCACATTTCTATGGTGCCAGAGGTTTGTTCAATGAGATAAAACGCAAATCACTCAGCTCTCTCTGTGAAAGACGAATTCTGAGCTCTTTCACAAGGATTGAATTTGATCTCTTTCAGTACCAACAGCACTGTGTTTTGACTGTCAGTCTGTGACACAGCAAAGCACAGAAGTCAGCAGCAGCATACAACTGCATTCATCAAAACACATTGATTAGTGATTCAGACACTTCGGTGACTTCTGCTTTACTGTATGGGTGTGCTGACCTTATCTTCCCATTGATTCCTCTTTGCTTATCTCAGTCTACCTTCCCAGGATATCCAACAGTGTGTCTATCCACCAATGAAATATGATGCCGTCTTTCTGATGTATCGTACCTGTGTGTGTGTGTGTCTGCTCCAGTCTCTCCTGGTGGCCCAACAGCTGGCCAACGCGGTAGGTGGGGTGATGTCCGGGGCAGCGCCAGGCATGAACCAGCCCATCCTCATCCCCTTCAATGCAGGTGGACACCTGGGTGGGCAGCAGGGCCTGGTTCTCTCCCTCCCAACAGCCAACATTCAGAGCCTGGTGGCTGCTGCTGCTGCAGGGGGCATCATGACTCTCCCCCTTCAGAACCTGCAAGGTAAGAGGGCTGTGCAGATACAGCTAAGGCTAGCTACAGTAAGGCTCATCGCTAGGACAAGGAGAGACAGAGTGCATGAATATTGTACCTTGGTGCAGTATTTCAAAAAGGTCCTTGATGGGGATTAACTGTCTCGGATGTTGTACAGGATTTACTGTACTAAAACTGTTGCTACCTTGCCATGCAACCATGGTGCATGAACTAGAAAGGTAGAAAGGAAGAACAAATTGCTACTCCTGATATTTTTTTTCTTTTTTGAGCAGCCATTTTGCAAATGTATTCAGGTCTCTTTGTCATGTAACCCTGATGAAGGTTTTCTGACCAAATGTGCTGGTTTTGTACAGGATTCCCAGACATGAGGCTTCATATTTATTTATTTGTTGGACCAGTGACGATAACTAGCAAATATGAAAAATATTGCTTCCAACATGATCAGAGTAACTTTAACAATCATCCACACATTTGTTGTACATTTGTTGTATGACATGCTACACTTATTTTCCAAATAAAAATGCTTTAAAAAGCCCCCGACCAGGTAGATATTCTTCCGGGGATTGTATCCCAAAAAGCCGCCATCCTCATCTTGCCCGGAGGAACAGCCATATATTAATTACAGGTCAGCGTTTTGCAGTGCAGCGCAAAAGCACTTTATGCCTCTTTCTTGTGCATAAGAGTGCACTGCACTTTTTTATCTCTTTTCCACCTCATCTGTCCATCTACATGGCTGTACTTATCTTTGCCTTTTAAACTTTAATGCCCAAGTGTTCTCTTTTGATCATAGTTGTAAATGGTTTTCATTTTAATGTTTAAAACATTGTCTCTTTTATACCATTAGATTGAGGGATGGATTGAGGGATGGAGGGAAACCATCAGTCATAAATCTTGGATGAGAAAGCCTCACTAATGTAAAAAGATGCCTGGCTACATGTAAAGCAGTGTGTTTTTTGGATGGAGATTACAATAATGCCAGTGCAGCACAAAGTGCAGAGAAGGCTCCCTTCGTGTGGGGAAATGGATGGACAGATGCCCTGAGTGAGGAAATGTGGAGGTAGAAGCCTAATGGATACAAACATGCATAAATAACAGCACCCATTGCTGTGGGCAGAGCTTTTAATAAACCCACATCTAGCCAGTGAAGCCCTTCAGTGTATCCGTCAGTAGTGGACGATAATGGGCCCAGCAGGCCCGTCTGCCTCACACTTCAACAGATCTTCTTCCTGGTGTGTGAGGGACAACCCAGAGGCCCACAGTGATAACTGATCGACAAACACATTGTCAGGATGTCGAGAGAATAAAACAAACACCTCTCAGTCATTCTCATTGTCTACCATCTAACCAACCAACAGAAAGTCTGAAATTCAATGTCCTGATATAATTCCCGTTCCCTGAAAGAGAGGGTAAAAACTCTTTTGGAGAAATGCCTCTTTGGCAGATCTTTTTTAAGCGTGTGGACTGACAGACTGCCTGTTCACACATCCTCTTATCTGAAGGGGATGCGTTGAAGGGACCTCCATGGAGAGAAAGTGACACAAGTCACGAGTGAAGCTAAATGTCTTGACTGTGTCCGGGGCCCTCTGGCCACGCTGCACTCCTCCACTCTCCCCTGTCTGAGTTCATCACGGCTCTGCTGAATGAGGCCTGCTGGCACAGCACCTCTGTCAGGCAACTGCAACTCTGGCCTCTGCCCCCACGCCCCCCTTGCTTCCCCTTCCAAGCCCCCTGGGTTCCCGGGCCTGATTAATCACACATATAATACAGCGCCTTACTGTCGCCGGGGACCAGTCAGCTCATTTCAAGACCTCAGGAGCAAGTGAGTTTTACAGCGCTCACGCTGCTAGCTAATTAGTGTCAGATCAGACACAGACAACTGTGAGGCCTGGTAATGAGACTTCAGGAGGAACCCAGGCAATGGCTGTATTTAAATGTAATGAGGCGGCTAATGACCAACTAATAAGGCTGTTTATCTTGGGGAATGGAGGTTTGAGGCTGGAGGAATAGTACAGTTTACATAAGGGCCTGTACTCTCCTAGTCCTCAGGCTTTTACCCACAGCCAGAATGCAAAATAAGTTATATTATATTAGGGTAAAGTGTTTCAGTCTGTGTTGTTCTCGCATATGAGCTTAATTTTCATAAGCACTTTTAATGAGAGAAATGACATAATGAGAAATTTAGAGCCAAACAGTTGCAGGCTTTTTGATCATGTGACGTTATCTTTAATCAAAGAGCCTCCTGTAAGAATGAATGTTGAAAGAAGGGAACAGGCTGGAGAGTTGTGAGCTGTAGGAGGGCAGTTCTCTCAGACTGTGATGAATAACTAACACTGTAATGGGGTTGTGCTGTAAAGTTGGAGCAGTTGCTTAAATAAAACTGAGCAGCATCTTGTGGCAGACTCAGTAAACACAGGCACCAGTGTAACTGGTTATTTGTCAGAATGATTTATGCCTGCAAACATGCAGTAAAAACAAATTCCCAATGAAACTAAACAAGGGAGAAAGTTATCTTTTGTGACAGAGTGCACACAATTCTAGCTGACTTCACAGAGGCAAAAACTAGGTTGGATCATGCTAGAGGTCCGTAAATATGACAGCTCATATGACTAAAAAATCATACATGATTTTCACGATTTCAAATATATGTTTATGTGTCAGATACAGACACAAAGCACACACATTTTGTGTTAGGTATGCCATGTAGCGTGCTAACCGTTTGTTGCATTCTTGATAGGTTTTCATTTCACATGATTTCATAACAAGCAAAGCATGATTACCATACTTGTAAGACAAGTCGTATCAAAGCACTGCACATGTAATACTCAACGGGAGGAAACAGAACAAAGTCTCATCTCTCTCCTGCTGTGCTGTATGACTCACTCAAAGGTAATGCAAGAAGCTAGTTTACTGGAGCGCTTTCATATTAATAAGCATATCCCGTCTTATTTGCTCTCTGGCAGCGCATCACATCAGAGAGCCGAGTTCTAATGGTGAGGCGAGAGCATTGTTCCTCTGTACTCGTCCAGAGGAAACACGAAATAGCACTCAAGGATCCTGATAAAGGTCGGCATCCCACTCACCTGCGGTAATGAGACCCAGTGTCAGCGCCAATCAAAAGCGTGTCTGCCGTTCTGATGAAAACGCTCAGCGGTGTCGTTCACAGGTTGTGGGTGTTAGCATGATACAAATTAGGGAAATCACCCTGCTCATTACACAGCCAAAGGGTGGGCTCCTGGGGGAAGAGCCAAATGTTTCCACACTAGTTAGACATGTCAGACTCCATCTCTTCTGCCTCAGCTGCTCCTTGAAGAGGTGCTCACCGGGCCAGACCACTGACTTAACCCCTGTCTTCTGTGGGAATGCCTCTATGTCTCTTGACCAGTGCATTATTCAAACATTCTTTTCAGGCTTGTTGTGCAGGCTTGTAGCCATACTGTTTGATTGTGTTTTTCCTTATATGTATGTTTGCTGAATCGGTTAGACCTGCAATGGAAATAAGCTATTGTTTGTGTGAAGGATTATGTACATTAGGACAGTAGGGGAGTACAGTATTAAGAGCACCCAGGGCACGTTTCCTCACATCAACATCTGCTATCTAAACACAATGGAGGCCAAACCCAGCCCTTCTTCCCCCATCGTTGTTTAATTTCAAGTGTGCTCAAGCAGTATGTATTCCACATCGTCCTTTAATGATTTAACTTTGCTGTGGTTGTAAGATGACTCGCAAGGGAGAGAGTTGCATTAAATAAATAACAGTGATAAAATGTAGACCTCATACATTTCAAAGCTAATGCAACTAGCGGTGCAATAGGAGCAGCTGCACACAGTCCTGGAGCGGTAATTTGATTGATTTGTTGTGACAGCAGCCAAATAATTGAGAGTGAGAGGTGCTGCTGGAGATGAAGCGCAGGCAGAGGCAGGTTCGCAAGGCAATCCCAGCAGATATGGCACCAGGGTTCTCATCACTGCCATTGATATCTGCCAGTGGTTTATTGTTTGTCTTCAATAAGCAGCTTGGAAACGTGTGGGGTTACTGCCTTTGTGACAGTACAGGGGAAAGAAATAACTCACCAATCAAAATGTACAGAACAGTGTTCAGAAGGTTAGAATCAAACACACATTTTCACTCAATCTCACACACGAGTATACTGTATGTGCACGTGGGCATATTCCCTTGAGGCTCACAATTTAAACTGATGTTTTTTTTGGAGTTGCGATGTAAGTAAATTTTACCCCCTGGTGTTTCACTTGTTGGAGACATGTTAATGATTTCTTCTGAATTTCTGTTACACATATTTCATAGTTGTGCAAAAATGCACAGCTCGTGGAGGTACAGTCAAATGTTTTTATGTCTTCCCAGATTTTTTTATGCTTAATTCCCAGATCTCTTATAAGTATACTAGTTGTTGTTTTCTGTCTGGTAAGATGGCATTGTTTGTCTTAACCGGCTGGTTCTTGTCACGCATTTTGTTTTGCGGACGGTGGCATTTTCACTCTGGCTCAGCCATGCCGCAGGACAGCACATCGCCAGAGCCTAAGATAGATAGAAAGAAGAGGAGGGATGACTCTTTATGGAGGTGTAGAGGAGGACAATAACATTGTTAATCAGACATGGCTGTGTCTGCTCCACCACAGCAGACCCTGACATCTGCCCTCACTGGTAAACACTGAGGGAGACATTTCGCAAACAGCCTGCCATCAACATACAGTCTGCACAACAGTTCCCCCACATTAGATACTGTACCCACGCTACGTGTGCTGGGATTGTAATGTGTTTCTTTATTTTACACCATTGATATTGGATGTATTGAGCATGTCTGTCAATCTCAGGGCGAGTTCAGCCATAGAATTCCAGCATGGCCTGGGATTTTCAAATAAGCTTCAATTATATGAATTAGTATTTTCCATTTTGCTCCTATTCCATCAGCTCCTGAACTTGATCAGATCACACTCTCCCTGGTGCAACCAAGTTTTTAAAGGCAGAACAAGTCCAGTTTACTCTTGCATAATGTTACAAGGAACATGGTTCTATTGTAATAAAACCTCAGTTTACAGAATAATCTATAAATAGTTTTAGTTGGATATATCATCAATTAGTCACAATCAATAGAATGATTTAATTATTGTTCTTGTTGAGTAGTCTGAGGTTTCGATAAATGACGTTGTAGTGGATATGATATTATTTACACAATAGATTATGTTACTTTATTTTTTTTCATTATATTTCCACACTTCTTTAATGTTTCTAGGAAATCACTTGACCACTTGACCTCAAGTTGTTTTGTACAATTACATCTTACTCTTTCTTACTTTCCGGGCAGACGGTTTCCAAAAGCTTTGCTCCCCTCACATTAAAGGTCTGCCATATTGCTGAGGCGCAATTCAGAAGCTTTCAGGAACAATCTGTAGTCAAGCATTTTAAATGAAAATTGATTTGTGATTTACATGGTCAGTGAGGGGAAAATGAACTTATGAAATGTTGTAAATGAAATATTAGACAAGGTGCAGTGGGAGAGAGCAGACAGAGATGGTAATCTTGTGGAGCTGGAATTCCCGCCTGGCAGAATTGGGTGACATTTTACATTTATCTGTGTTCTGCATGAGTTGTAATGTTAATGGTAATTTTATGGGACTGAACTGGAATGAAATTGGTGTTATCACAGATTGCCTCAAATGTAGAATTGTGTAAAGTAGCACAGCTGCATCCTTTATTTCCTGTTCCCTAGTAATGTGAGTTATTGCATGATCTGCCCTCTAAGGTTGAATGTGTGTATTCAGCCTATTTTTATCAGTCTGTTCTACTCAGAGCTACCATATAAAGCACACCTTTGCCAAAGGATGAAATACAGAGATTGCTGTGTTTTGATAGTGGTTGCTACAACATTCAAATCTATTGACTAGAGGTTTGAAATGTATGATAGAAGAGTTGTATTGATTTCTGAATGGGTTGCACATTTATTTGGGAGGTCTTTGCTTTATATAGCATATATACAGTATATATAAGAGATTTAATGCGAGGTTAGATGCCACATTGCTTTAAATCTCTTCAATTATACAAATTGTGTCTATTGTGTCTTGACTGTTTGTCACTTTTTCAACACTGAAAATGCTTTCTGATTCAAGATTAGTTAAAAAAGTAGCTACAGTACCATTTAAATATGTCACTATTGTCGATATGACTATATGAGATTATTAATGTAAACCAGCATATTATCAGTATAAATCTATCATCAACTTGATAATACAAGCAAATCAATATAGCATTATCTACTAATCAATGCTTCTTGCGTTCAACACAGATTTTCTAATTTTGATCAATACCCTGTGCAGTGAATGTTTCCTATTGCCACTACAGTCTGGTATAACATGTATGGATTTTCATAGTGCTAGGTCCCCACGTTTGAAAGAAGCAAGAACTAGGAAGAACAAAGTGATACTCCAGGAAGAGGCTCTGGGAGTCTCAGGAGCCAGCCTGGATCACATAAAGGTCATTATTAAACATGGCTCTCCAGTTCCCTGTCTGTGAAACCAAAGAGTCTGTGGTGACATTCGTCAGCAGATGGTATGGAACCAAACCCCTGACCATTGGAGATGTCTGAGCCACTGCTAAAAGCTATCTGTGGTTACTAATTGCTGACCAGGGCCTAATTACCTTAATTAATGGTGTGGGTATCTGGGGGCCAGATTTGTGGGGGCTTTTATCAGTATCAGTGCAGCTTAAAAGGTCCCGTAGGAGGTCTGAGGAGTGTGTATGTCCCTGGGGTGCTATTTCTGGACTAACTGCAGACACATCACAGATGGATCCTGTAGCATCAGTACAGGATGGCATGTTTAGAGAGAGATATCTGTTACTTACAGATGATAAGCGAACACCGCAAAGTACATCTTAGAGTAGAAGGGAAAGATGCTTTTCTTGCCTCTCTCTTAGCACATTTCCTATCACTTCTTCTCTTCTCTCTCTCTCTCTCGCTCTCACGAGCCCATTTCCCGAATTACACAATGACAAAGTAGACTTAGCACCTTTTTCCACAGACCGTGGGGGTTTTGTTCAGTGAGCTCTCACTGTGAAATTAGCCCTGGTACTTTCATTTTCCAGCTGCAGTGAAATGGTTAAAAGACACAGATCAGCCAATATGAAAATAGAACTGATTCAACAAATCTGCTGCTTCTCCATGCTTGCTCCTCACCCATACAGCAGCAACCCTCCCCCATTCGCCTTCCCTTCTCCCAGTTTCCCCTTCTTTTTTCCTCCACTATTCCCACCCCTCCACCTCCCC
>OOFE01022031.1:9110-36553 GCA_900323365.1 Monocentris japonica | reverse complement strand
AAACACAATTTTTGAATTCCATTACTTTTTCCCAAGTTTTCCATGACTTTGTAGGAAGCCCCGCAAATCATAACAGATTAGTATAAAAGAGTTCCCAGTGGTCATGGAGTTTCTGGAATATCATAGAATTTTGAGAGGTGTATTCCAGACTGGGAAAGTCAGGAATTTGATCATTTCTCTGGGGAATTCACAGAATACCACAGAATATTCAGGGAATTCTGCAATTCTACAATTGGGACAGTTTACAGGAATGTACCAGAATGTATTTTACAACATCGTTCAATCAAGTCATTGCATTTGATGTTGGTTTTCAGCTGTTTTTCTCCGCAGCAAGCCCAACTGTAGGGGAAACCAGACTTTTTACCTATTTAGAACTTTTCTGAGCTGAAAAACAACATTAACAATCCAGGAAGGAAAAATCATGGAATTCTATATCAAGACCATGGTGGGAACCCTACATACCGAGAAAAAAAAAACAGAGAAGGGGAACACTGGCCATACTGCAACTGCATGGTGGTTTGGCACTCTTTATTCAATGGGGTTTTGTGTGTGCGTGTGTGTGTGTTTTTGCTGTGACGGGTACTTCCATACTGGCCTCCCCTAACACTCACACTGATCCCTCTCACTCTCCCCTCTTCTCTCAGTGAAAACAGAACCTATGAACAACAGCGAGACAGTCACTACCACAGGCGACACAGCACTGGACACATACGCCGGCTCAGGTAAAAACACACACTCGTATCCATTTTCAGACACATGCACGCCTTTCTCAGTTGTAGAAACACACACAAACTCAAATGTCTCCCGGCCTCTCTCTGCTGTATCTCGCTCTCTATCTTGCTCTGTCTCTCTCAGACAGGCACGCACAGCCTCACACACACACACACACACAGACAAGCAAACGCCCACACACACTGTGGGTTCATTTCAGCTCAGCGGTAGGCATGCTGAAAGCTTTAATCCCATGAAGTATTGCCTGTCCTTGGATTGCGTCATGAAACGCTGGCAGAGCGAGGAGAGAGGGGGAGAGACATTTTTACGCTTGTCTTTTTTTTTAGACTCAAAACATGACCCATTCGCCTTCTCTTAGCAAAACAAACAAATACACACACACACACACACACACATGCATTAAGCAACACACAGTGAGGGTTTAGAGTCAGCGGGGTGTTTGTCAGTGTTGAGCTCTGACATCTCAATACAAACAGACATTGTGTTTTACTATGAGGCCCGCTGTAAGGGTTTCAAGCATGAACTACAGTACTATCTAAAAGGATAACTTGGCGTCTCGCCATCCTAAATGCTTCAAATTGTGTTTACTGGAACAGCATTTCAACTCAACCAGTCTGGAAGCCTTGACTGGTACTGTTCAGGAGACGTTCTGTGAATGAAAAAGAAAATGGAATATTTGAATTCACACCATCCATAACCTTTTGTTGTCTTGTACTTGTTTTTAGTAATCACCAGCAGTGGGTACAGCCCTCGTTCAGCCCACCAGTACTCTCCTCCCCTCTACCCCTCCAAGTAAGTCTGACACTAATCATTTTCTCCCATCTACCCACCAAATGGGGGCATTTTTATTCACCAATTGGCCTCTCTTCTGTCATCCCCACCTCTCTGTCTGTCTCTTTCACGCTCTCTCTTCCCTCTGTTGTCTCTCTTCTCCTCTCCCAGGCCCTACCCTCACATCCTGTCCACGCCGGCTGCCCCTCCCATGCCGGCTTATGCTGGCCAACCCCAGTTTAGCAGCATGCAGCAGTCGACCGTCTACACCGCCTACTCCCAGACAGGACAGGCCTATGGACTGTCCACCTATGGTATCAACAAACATGCACACACAAGCACACATGGTAGCATACCTGCAGCCTCTAACACGTTAAAGCCGTGGCTCCATTTTCTAATTCATGTACATACAAGCAGGGCAGGCTGAGTTTTAAAAATAGCCCAACCAAAGATACATGTGAATGGGATGCAGTGCAAGTAAAGTTGCCACGGTGACATTCTTTCACAGGCAGCTTCCCAAAAGATTGCCAAAAATTGGGTTCTTTTGAAAATTTCCCCACTCTAAAGCATATATGTATAAGATGTCTAGTCTAAGATACACACATTTACTAAAGGTACAGCCCCCACTTTTTACATATTTTCAGAATTTTCCAGAAATTCATTCCTTTCAAAAGAAAAGCTGAGATTAAATGAGTAAAAATCCTCTTGATTTTTCCAATACATTTTCCCATTGTAATGAACATTTTTAAAGATTTACCAAGATTATTTGCAAGTTATTTGCATTTAGGATTAATATTTAATCACATTTCTAATTTTATTTATCAAGATAAATCCAAATGTTTTTTTTTCTTTGTGTGATTATTTCATACAAAGCCTGTGACTTAATTAGATCACTACACGATGTAATTTTCTGTTCAAAATCTTATTTGTTATTTTCTAAAACACTTTTCTATGGTGGAGACTGCAATTTGAACCCCTTCTGTAGCATCATCCATATACCGTACTTGTTGGTACGTAAATCTTGTCTTCATTCCATCATCTTTTCTCTCTACAGATCTGGGTGTGATGCTGCCAGGCATCAAGACCGAGGGCGGCCTCGCCCAGAGCCAGTCTCCTCTCCAGACAGGCCTCAGCTACAGCCCTGGCTTCACCACACCTCAGCCCGGACAGACCGCTTACTCACCCTACCAGATGCCAGGTCAGTAGGCAAGACAAGGCAAACACCACAGCGGTCCCAGCTTGACCTATCAGGCCCCAACCCAACACAAATAACATTACCTGCATTGTTGGGAAGAAATTCTTGCATGGGAAGAAATTCTCGCTAAAACGTTATCTGCATTTTCAGTGCATTTGGTGCTTTTGATTTTCAGTCTGTCTCACAGTCAGAAAGGAAGTCTTCTTTACCTCTTTTTGTGTTGTGTATGACTTGGCACATGGGGGAGTTACACAGTTACACTGATTGTAACTTTAGAAACTTTTGTCTCTCCATTTCTCCTCTTCCTGGTGTCTTTCTCTCCTTCTCTCTTTCCACTCTCTCTCTCCCCTCCCTCTTTCTGTCTCCAGGTTCCAGTTTCACTCCTTCCTCAGGCCTCTATGCCACCAACAACTCAGTGTCCAACCCAGCCAACTACACTGCCACACAGCAGGTACAGGTGTGTGTATGCGTGAAAGTGTGTATGTGTGTGGGCGTTCATACAGGCGTGTACATATGTCTGAACCTGGAACACTGGTCCGGTCCATCTGAAAGTTAGCTTAAGGAGCATTCGGTTTCTCAGGCCAATCAGAAAACCCATTTCCTAAAATGGTTTTTGCCAGAGGAGACCAACCATGTCATATGTTTGTTCTGAGTGGTCAAGTGAACGAGTCTTGCCTCATTATGTTGCCTCTATTAAAATATGAGGATTTTGCATGGTACAGTCGCAACGGCATTTGAGACCAGAAGTGGTTTTACAGTTACGCTCACACACAACTTTCCCCATTCGGAGTGGTTTCAAGAAATAAAAGCTAATTGCACTGCGACCTTTCGGCAGAAAAAAAAAAACAAACTCTGGAGAGAAACAGACAATTAGTCATTTTAAAAGTCTGTTTTGTTCTGGATATTTCTCGATGTCTTTATGATGAATTGTATTCTTGTTGTAAAATGCTTAAAGGGGGATTTTAATGTCCCTCTATGATAGATGTGGCTGTTTAGGTTTGGCTCGTGTGGGTGGATAAAGGGTAAGAAGAGAGATGTTGTGTGTATGGGTTTAACAGAGAAAGAGAAAGTGAGCAAGAAAATCACAGAGAGAGAGAGAGAGAGAGAAAATAAGTCTGTGTGTATCTGTGTGTACATGCGAGTGTGCATGCTTGCATACAAGAGTCTCTGTATGACTGTACTTGAAAGTGTGTGTAGCCCGTGTGTGTGTGTGCTCCAGTTTATAAGAACATGTAGAGATGGACATAGTGACAGGTTTAAAGAGCTGACTCATAAAAGAGTCCATCTCCACTGGGTCAGTAAAAACCAGCAACACAAGGATTTAATTGTTGGGGGAGGCATAAAATACAGAATGGAAGGAATAAAAGATTACAGAAATGAGAGGGAACAGTTGTAAAAGGCTCTCTTCAAAGTCGGGCCACTCTGGTCCTTTCCAGAAAAGTGAGCCTGCCCTATCCTCCTGTGTGTTTCTTTTGCTCTCTCTGCACTATGCACAAACACATCCTAGCATAAGTGCTGCATTACATCCATCCACGTGCGTGTTTGTGTCAAACATACTATTGAAGTTCATAACTGGTACGTGATTCTCTGCAGGATTACCCCTCGTATACAACGTTTGGCCAAAACCAGTATGCCCAGTATTATTCCGCCTCTACTTATGGGACGTATATGAGCTCCAATAGCGTGGATGGAACAGGATCCACAGCGGCCTATCAGCTGCAAGATCCCACCCCTGCCATGACTGGACAGGCTGCTGAACTTCACCCAGGTACGTCCTTGAACTGCTTTAATTCACATGGCATTGCACCTTTGTAGGCAGGAGACAGTCAGAGAAAGAGGGATGAGAGGAAGAAATGAAAGAGATGGAAAAGCACTAAAGCACCCCCATATGTACAGAAATATGGCTTGGTATGGTATGGCCTTTTTTTTCTCACTTTTCTTTAGTTTATCTTGGCCGACATTCAGGAGGCCTGATTAAAGGAGCTTATCATTCTTCCTGTCGCTGACACTTTTCCTCTCTCTCTCTCTCTCTTTCTCTCTCTCGCTCCCTTTCTTACTTTTTCTGTTTTTCCTCCTCTTTTGCAGTTGCAGTTGATATCTGTTTCTCTTGTCACTCACTTGCTTTCCATGTCTTTGTGTTTTACTCCCCCCACCCCAGTCTCTCCCTCTTTCTCTGATTGAGACATAACAATATGAGAGTTGAAGCTTAGAGTCTGGTTCTAGTTACCACTCAGCAGTGGGAGCATATGGCGCTCAGTGTGTGTGTGTGTGTGTGTGTGTCTGTCCACGTGCGTGTGTACACATTTCTTCTCATGCATTTGTGTGTGTTCTCATGTTTGCCTACGTGCAGTTCTGCCTGATCGTGTGTAACTATTCAAGCAGCATTGAATTACGTATCTCTCATCGTTGCCCTTTTCTAATTTATTGCACCGTTCCATCTCTTGCTCCACGGTTAAATCTTTACATGTGCGTTCACAATTCAAACCCAGCAGAATAGCAATGGTACTTTTGTTTAAGGTTCTTGTTAGTCTTTAAGTTGACCTGTCATACCAAATATCTTGAATTATTAACCCCGACAAGATGGCCTATTACTCCACGAAAGGCTGAGTTATTACTTTTGCAGAAGTGAATGCAACTCCGAAACACCTTTGGGATCAAATCAGACTTGATCATTCTTGCTACATTATTGAATATAGTTAGTGATCGTTTGTGCAGGTTGAGGTAGATATTTTGTAAAGTTTAAATTTTATAAATCCGAAACATAAAAGCTCTGCAGTCAGTGAACCCTTTGTGTGTTTGTGTGTGTGTGTGTGTGCGTGCATTCTCAGGGGACTTTGATACAGTGCAGAGTCCTTCCACGCCCATCAAGGAGCTGGATGACCGCGCCTGCCGGAGTGGGGGGTCCAAGTCCCGGGGCAGAGGCCGCAAGAACAACCCCTCTCCTCCCCCTGACAGCGACCTGGAGGTGAGGGACCCAACACACCCACTGATGTTAGCTAACAAAGCCCTTACTGAGCCTACACTCCGCTGACAACAAATCTCAGTGGGCTTGCGGTGTTCCCTTTGTTCGCCATCCTCTCTCCTCATCGAACATCTCAAAATGCATCAGAGGAGTGGCTAATGGGGCGTGGGACCACCCATATCGTTGTTTATTTGTATACACATGCATGCATACATGGGCCAAGACACTGAATTTCTGAAAAAAACCTTATCATTGTCTCTCTTTCTCTCACTTTCCAGAGGGTGTTTGTGTGGGACCTGGACGAGACAATCATTGTCTTCCACTCCCTGCTCACAGGCTCCTATGCACAGAAATATGGCAAGGTGAGACGACCCCAGCACCACTGCTCTGCTTCCCACCCCGCCTTTACCTCTGTCTCTGCCCTCAGTAAATACTGTGTCATCTACGCTCCAGTGGAAATCTCTATATCCAGTGCTAGGGTATGATAGGGTATGAAAGATATGAGGATAACCGGATACATTATGATTTTAATGTGTTTTTCAATGTACTACAGATTAATAAGGATATATTTAAAAACAACATAATAATAGTCACTTTTTACATTAACATCATCATAATTTGACAAACTAATTTCTTACTTGGTCTGATGTTTTTGACAGACTTCACTGTGAACTTATTTGGTGGTCCAGCCTCCTAACATAAAAATGACGCTCTTTTTAGTTCCCAATGTTTTAATGGTTCTTGGCTCTGATCTGGTATCATCCTATGTGGTCGAGGCTACAGACTTTTATTAGGTGATGTAGTTTCCTGTGGCGATGGAGTAGCCAGTAGCCTCCCTGTATGGGTTGCATCCCACTGCAGCCTGCAGACTCCATTCTGAAATGTTGTTTGGCAGTCAAATGAAAGTTGGCGAAGCACAAACCATTTAGAGCGCGACTTGCATGGAACCATAGGAGACCAGGCGTTTTACAGCCAGGGTTCGTGGGTACTGTTGCACTTCCTAGTTCCTCTGCAGTCATGGATTGCAAAGTTTGGCAATCGGGTTTTAATGAGTATAAGACAGACCCGGGTGAGTTGTAAGTAGTTGTGTGTGTGTGTGTGTGTGAGAGAGAGAGAGAGAGAGAGAGAGCACATGCATGTATGCAGACTCTGCGGTATAATGAATTCTGCTTGGTTTGTGTTGCGTTGGTTGGAGTGGGATACTGAAGCGCTCCAAAGGACTATTTTGCAATGAAGGGAAGTCTTGGCGGAGAGAGAGGAGAGAGCTGTACATTTCTCATCGATTACAAACAGTTGGACAGGTCGCCAGTCCATCACAGGGCTAACACACAGACAAACACTCTCACATTCACACTATGGGGAATTTAGGGTCTCCAATCCACCTGACTTGCATGTCTTTGGACTGTGGGAGGAAACCGGAGTAAATTAAGCTTCATTCACCCATTGATTTGTCACGTTTCATGTTAGAGCAGAAACCAAGTTGCATCTCTTAGACTAGCATGGTCCCATGGAAGCCCAGGGGTTAACCGACAGAGCCTTAGTGTGACAAAGCAAAAGCCTTAAAACAATTTGTAACAGAGTTGCATTTTCGTTCCCTGCTGTCCTTAAGAAATATAGTGGCAGCTGTGTCTTTTCACACCTCGCCCAACATGGTGTTTACACTGTTGGTATAGCAACCACAAGACCCGCTCCTCTCCTCAGAGGTCTGAGGACGTATCTGCTCGAAATGATTTTTCATGAATGTGCGTGAAAAATTACATATGCCTGCTCTCTCTCTCTCGCTATCTCCCTCTTTCTCACACAAACACACACACACACGGTAGTTATTATAACAACATTCACATTTTACTAAACTGTTGATTTTCCATAGCAGTCAGAATGATACCAGTGGAGGTAGAGAGAGGAATTGGTTCAAGCAAAGTAATATTTGAAATGCTCTGTGATTGATGGAAAATATCCCAAGAGCCAGCTCAGTCTTTCTGGAACCGTAGGCAGGACCAAATTAAAATACTCAAAGGGAATGAACACATTTCATTTGTGAGTGTTTTGGCAAACGCTGATGATAACCATAACCAGGGTGTCTGCAGGTGTTGAAAAAGCCTTATTTTCTAAATTTAAGGCCTTAAAGGGACTTGAATACAGTTAACTGTAGAATTTGAAGTCTTACATGTGAAATTTGTCATTCTAACTGCAATGAAAAAGGTTTCAAAAGGTTTAAATTTTAAGTTGATGAAAGTTGTAGACACTCTGATAACTCTCCCTTGGCTGACAGCCGACATAATCATTTACCTGAGAAACAAACAGTTGTGTGTGTCATGCTTAGGTGACTGACATTGGAAAGCAGGAAACTTCAGCTTTCTAACTCTCACGCTTTATTGCTTGATTGCTTGCACTTTCTCTTACCCTGGAATTCCTACTATCGCTCTCTCCCTTTCTCTCTTCCTGTCTCTCTTTCTTAGTCTCCTTCGCTCTCTCACTTTCTCTCTCTAGCTGGTCCGTCACATTACTTTCTTTCTATTCTGGTCGTCTGACAGTGTCAGCGAATCGCGCTGCAAGCTGTCGACCCTCACTGACCTATCAGAGATGATGGTTTTTGCAGCTGAGCCCTGGCTGGCAGGCCTGTGTTCTCCTACGTACACACACACACATACACATGCACACACACACACACACCAAATCATTCACATACCACATGCACTCCAAGCATCTCCCTTTGAGGGTACCCGTTCTCAGCAAACCACAGTACTCACTCACAAACACACTCACATATGTTGTGCGCACCCCATCTTACCCCACACCCCCACGACCACCACACACACACGCACACACTCACACACACACAACACCACCCCACCAGGATGAGGAATGTTGATGGGATAGAACAAGTGCAACCTGTCTGTCAGCATCTGCAACTCTACCAATGGGGGGTGAAGTGGGGTGGGGGGAGTGAACCAGTGGAGTGGCTTCGGAGAAGGAGGATTTGGGGGTGCAGGTACTTGAGTAGTACTTGAAATGTGTCAGGACAGGAGGACATGATGTATCTGGAGGAGAAACGATGGAAGCAAGATTGGAGAATGGGAGTTGTGGAATGAATAAATGGATATGAAGATGGATGTGATGGTGATGAGTACGCTCAGTGACAATTATAAGTATGATGACTATGACTTTGATGATGAGGATGACTGTGTTGATGAGAATGAGGATGGTGATGATGATGATGATGATGATGATGATGATGATGATGATGTCTCTCTCTGTGGTCAGGACCCTCCTATGGCGGTAACGTTGGGTTTGAGGATGGAGGAGATGATCTTCAACTTGGCCGACACACACTTATTTTTCAATGACCTGGAGGTGAGATCACATATACACGCACACACACACACACACACAGACAAGAGATTTTGTTGCACAGCTTTGAAATTTTGCACGAAGGGCAACGTTTCGTACTGCTCAGTATAAAACAGATGTGATGGCAGTGACTGACTACCCCCTAGTGGCATAAAGCAATGTAACACAACACCTGCTGTATATGCTGTACAATTATTTATATTGTCATTTTCATATGTCTTGTGTTGTTCTAATTGTTAATACACTTACATGATTGGATGAAAATATCGTATACATTTCCAACCAGAATCTATTGAAAACTTGTTTGTATACTGTGTGTGTGTGTGTGTATACAGGAGTGTGATCAGGTACACATCGATGATGTGTCATCAGACGACAATGGCCAGGACTTAAGGTGAGGGTTCTAGATGTCACATTTCAATTTGTTCATGATCAATATTATCTAGAAATCTCAACTGTTTCAACTGTTTTAAGTAATTCACAGGTTATGCATTTATAAATTATTGGATTTATATTGTTGCATATAACAGTATTATTGGCACTTTGTTAATGATTATGGTATATCAACTTTTATGGATTAATAATAAAAAATAATAGAATTAAAATGTGTATATTTCACTTATTTACTTATCTACTGATAATAATCCAGGTCATTCTTACAAATCCATGTTGCAGTCATGTTTACAGTACTGAACAATGCACCATTTAATCTTTTTGTTCTACCAGAGCAGATTTTTCAAATAAAACATATCATTATTATTATTATTGACAGTACTTACAGTTTTGCAACTGATGGCTTCCATGCAGCTGCAACCAGCGCCAACCTGTGCCTGGCTACGGGCGTCCGCGGTGGGGTCGACTGGATGAGGAAACTGGCCTTCCGCTACCGACGAGTCAAAGAGTTGTATAGCACGTACAAAAACAATGTGGGGGGTAAGCCAATCGGACGGGAGTTTACTGGACATCAGAGCCAATGAGAGGGTGACGTAGAATGAATCCAGGAGATAGGATTTGTTTGGAAGGTTTTATTTGACGATTAATGGAAGCTGTAAATTACTTACATTTCTGTTGGCCAGGAATAGCAAACATTATCCCATGATCCAAAACCTACGGTGTGACACATGCAAAGTGAGGCTTTTCAACAATCTATAATAATAATAATAATAATAATAATAATTTTTTCAAAGTGTGTTATAAATCGGCATGAAAACAACAAATAATAAAATATACAAAAAGGAGATAATAATAGGAATTGGTAGACAAATTCAAAGGAAACGTGGTAAATACACACATACTTTATCAATCTAGTCTTTTCCACACCATGTAGCTAAAACATGTCACTGTGCATGTGTCACACCACCACCTCAGGGCTGCCATAATGTGTTGTGATGATGACGTCCTGATCGGTCCTGCTTTTTGCCCCTGTACATCCGATGCCTGATGCTGTGGGGGTTTAGTAAGGTTGTGCTCCGACTGTGCTTGTTTTAGGTCTCCTGGGCCCTGCTAAGAGGGACGCCTGGCTCCAGCTCAGAGCAGAGGTGGAGGGGCTGACAGACTCCTGGCTCACCAACGCACTCAAGTCCCTGTCCATTATCAGCTCCAGGTGACTCATCCTGATCTAGTCATTCTGATCTAGTCATTCTAGTCAAGGGCATCTTTATCCATTACTTCAGCCATCCATCCCTCTATATATCCATCCATCCATTCATTCACCCACCCCTCTCTCTCTCTCTCTCTCTCTCTGTACCACAGGAGTAACTGTGTAAATGTGTTGGTGACCACAACGCAGCTCATACCAGCGCTGGCTAAAGTTCTCTTGTATAGTTTGGGATCCGCTTTCCCTATAGAGAACATTTACAGTGCAACCAAAATAGGTAAGACGCAAACACTCATGCGAGCACACACATACACGCGCGTGCCACCACATCCAGTATTTTTTGGCAGCTGCACAAACAAAACAAAAAAACATTTTAAACATTCCATAAATTTTACAATAATCTGATATTGACAGAATTTAGAAATGTAGATGACATGATATGCAACTAATTAAACTAAATGCTCAATTGTAATTAATCACACAACTCATGCTATCAATGCTATTTTAAGGTTCAATAGTCATGCATTTTGTTGGTTATCCATTATTTTGATGTCTCTCCATCTATCACATATGTTACTGATATCCTGTTCTCCTGTTTTGATGCTAAACGTATTGTCTGTGTTGGGCTCAAGTTCACTGAGAGGTTGTGTGGGAATGTTTTAGTTTATACTCTGTGTGTGTGTGCTTGTACACGTGTGTGTGTGTGTGTGTGTGTGTGTGTGTGTGTGTAGGCTTGAACCCCATGCCCCATAAACCTCAGTTCAAAGAAAACAGACCATGCTGGTTACGGCCAAACACACATGCGAGCACACACACCCCAACCTTGACCTTCGATACAGCGTATCGAGCTAATATTTTCTTTTTTCTTCCTTCTTTATTCTCTCTGATCTCTGTAAAACTCACCTATCCATCCAATTAGTATTAAAATACAGCATATTATCACACAGTATTGTTACCGACGACAAATTACATCAACTCTGGCATAGCATTTGTAATTAAATCGACCTAGGTGGCATCATAGCACCCCCTCCTCCCCTTAGCAGTACACCCTCCCCTTCATTCACCACGATAGCACTGATTGTTTTGATTAAGAGACAGAAAGTATTTTCTCACTATCAGTTCAATTCAACATTATTATCATTCCATTTCAAGCGCTCTGTGAAATGAAAACCGTTTCCTGGGGTCAAAAAAAAAAAAGAGTAAAAACAAGCCAATACAAAACAAAACAGTGCAACTCCAATTAAGACATTTTTGAAAAAATAAGAAACCATGCAACAACCATGCACGGATGAGGCCCACTGTGAGAGTGTGCCAGAAGAGGTAGAGGTCCCTTCTTCATGACCTCATGTGGTGCCTCTTGCAAGCCACATGTCAATCAAAAGGGTTGACATCACTCATGTAGGAGCTGTATCTCTTCACAACATGTAGCCTGGTAACATACACAACAACAAAAGGAGTAGTTGGCAGAAGCGCCCTTGCAAAGATATGGTTTGTTTACACTAGTTTCCTTATGAGTAAATATAAATTAAACACTCATGAAACTCTGTGAAATTCTCTGTGTATATTTATAGGAGGCTGTGATAAAGCTGAGTGCTATTTTTCAAGAAAGATAACATTTATGCAACGTAGTTTAAAGTACACACTATACAAAAAATGCCCAATGTTACATATGTGCAACAGTGAATTTGAAATGGCTGTAACTCACCTAATACTCTTTCTAGACATCTTATACCCTTGCAGGTGGCAAGATTCTTTATACATAACGTTTTGACAGAAAAATCTCTTACATGTGGGGCAATGATTACAATTTTAGTAATTTTCACTGGATTATTCTTTTATTGTTATTCAAGAAATGACCAGCTGGAAATAAATATGAACTATTAGGGCTGTTGTACAACACTGAAGAAAAATCATGACTGTGTGGTAAGACAGCAATTGAAGTAAGCATTATTCTGGGTACTTAGGGGTTAAATTTAGACTTAATCTACCTTCTTTAATGCCAGATTTGTTCTTCCAGCTAATGGTGACCTAAACAACATTTTATCAGTTCATGCATTAGTCCTCACCTCACTTGATCCTGATCTGGCCTTGAACAACTCTGACACACGTGGGATCTCTCAGGCCAGATTGGGTACACGCCCATATTCTGACTGGAATCGGCAGGTTATATGCCAATGTGCCATGATTATTGCCATATATATATATCAATCACACCAGAGGAAACAAACAACTTGGATAAGGGGGAGAGAGCCAAAACACTCATGAGATGAAACACAAGCCAAGTGTGTGTGTGTGTGTGTCTGTGTGTGTTTGCGTGTCCATAGACACACCCAAATCAACCCCATGGTGCTTTGATTCAAATGGACATAACAATGTGGTAACCATGACGACCGTCAGAGGTTCAAGACACAAGTAGACCACATTAATGTTTCAGGTCAGGCGCCGTATCCCAACCAGACTCCTGGCTCCATTGCGCTCCATCATTTTGTAGTTCTGCAGTGGATAGATTGGCAAAAAAATAAGAGTAACAATTTAGTCGACCTATCAAATGCTTTGGAATTTGCAGAGCATAATGTATGTTCGTATGGGAAAGAGGCTAAAGGTCAATTTGGGTTGTGACTTCTGACATCATCTACATGAGTCTGGCTCCTATTGCTGTTGTCATGGTAACCGGATTGATGATATCCATCTGAACCGAAGCACCTCTCAGGACGCACCATGTGAATGTCAGGATTAATCAGAGTGAACACACTCTAATGAGAAAATGGTGTGTGTGTGTGTGACTGCATCTTCTCCCTGTCTCCTCTCATCCCTCACTCCATCCCTGACACACACAACCCTGCCTCTTCCTGTGTTGTATTTCCATCTAAACAACAAAAGAAAACCTGTGTAAGCCATTTGTTTGTCTCCAGGCAAAGAGAGCTGTTTTGAACGTATAGTCTCCCGCTTTGGCACTAACATTACGTATGTTGTGATTGGCGATGGGAGGGATGAAGAGCATGCGGCCAGCCAGGTAAACAAACAACTTTTGAACTTTGACCCTCTGACCTTTTGACCCTCCTTCCTCCCCTTGTTTATTTTTTGCAGGAAAAGAGAGTTGCTTTGAACGCATAATGCAAAGGTTTGGCAGGAAAGTAGTGTATGTTGTAATTGGGGACGGTGTGGAAGAGGAGCAGGCGGCCAAAAAGGTAATGGACCGTCAACCTCACCGTGACCCCGCCTATTCCACACAGCGTGAGCTCTGATTGGACCAAGCCTGCCTTTCTTTGCTGTAGTGGTTTTGAGTTGGTCGTTTACTTTTTTCTGTTCTACTTGCTGTTGCTTTGTGTTCTACATTTTCAAATGAAATGAAAGGAGACTTTTGCAACTGCCACAGTGAATTATTGAGATTGTGAGGCTTGGCCAATGTTGTACATTTTGTATCTACTTTTGACAAATATTGTACTGAGTTGATGATTCACCTGCAGCCAAATTATTGGAATTGATTCTGTTGCATCTTTGATCATTATTCCTATGTTACTAGACTCAATTTAGAACAGTTAATCATGTTTGACAGTCAAATTGAATGGGTGCCCAAAGTGTACACTGTGATTAAGCTTTCAACAATCTCATTTGTTTAGACTGTGGGTAAATAAACCCCACCTAGTGCAGTATAACGCTATTCTTGCCAATTGACTTGGTCATCCAAAGATGTGTGGAGACTCCTGTTTAGCATCTGTGATTATTATCCATCATCATACAATGATGCTATGCTCTCTGTGTGTGGGAGAGAGTAAGGTAGAGTAATATCACCACACTATTGATCAACAAGTAGTAATCATACTGTAGAATGCATAGCTCTAGCACATATTACAGTGAATATTCTTCTCCAGCTTTGGTTTAGTTGGTTTAGTTCATAATGCTGGGTGCTGGGAGTGTTCAGCCTAGGAATGCATGGATTTTGTTTGCAGTGCTTTTGCAAGCCAAGCAGCTACAAGCTACTGCAAGCTAGTATAGCTTGCATGATTTTGGGTGGTGGTGTGTGTCAATTATGAAAATAATGCCTCTGGTTTTAATGTTGACTTGTTCTGTGCATCTAACACGTGTGTGTGTGTGTCCACCCCACAGCACAACATGCCTTTCTGGAGGATATCTAGTCACTCTGACCTGCTGGCATTACACCAAGCACTGGAGTTTGAGTACCTGTAATTGTTACTATAGAAATATGGACACATGCAATGTTACCACGGAGATGGTCGGCGACAGGCCAGGCAGCCCCTTCTTTTGTATACATATTTAAGAACAAACGCAATACACTGCAACTTTTTTTTGCGATTTCCCTTGTCTTTTGTTTTGTGAACGTCTGGATTTACATACTCTGAATGGTCTTAAGAAGAGGCGAGAGGTGAAAGGAAAAAAGGAAGAGTGGAAGAGTGGACAGCGGGGTTAAGAGAGGACTGAACTCCCCAACATACCCCTACTCAGTCCCCCCTCCCCCCATGTTGGGGACTGACCTCTGTGAAATGGCAATCTAATGTCCATACAGCTGTAGCAGAGCGGTCCTGCTTGCCTGAGACCCTGTAAGCCTAAATATCTCCCTCGGCCTGGGAAGTTTTTTTTTGGCCGGCTCCTTGATGTTTGGTTTATGCATGAAGGACCCAGGTTAGAATGAGGACTATTAAGCGTCACCTGGGAGGAATTGTCTTCACCAAACATTAATTTGAGGTCTTCTCTATACAGGCATAATTCTGTGCGGGGACAACAGCTGCTTGTGAAAACCGCTTTTATAACCATTTTCCGCCTGGTGGTACACTCTAATCACAAAACATAACAGTGAAGTCTGTAGCAGATACTTGTGTAAATTATTTACAGTAAACTTACAGGGCAGTGGTGGATGTTATCGTCAATGAATTTTAATTTTTGGGTCTTTTTTTCCTCTGGATTTTTGTAAGTTTTTTTCTTTTTGAAATGTGCGGAGAATGTGCGTTATGTGTTGTGCCTTATTAATGTGTTGAGTGTCTTTTCTTTATTCGGAAATGTCTATGTATGTAGATATAAAGGAGAAAATCAATCCCAATGGCCCATGCATCATCTCTTCCATTACAATATGAATTTAGAAAACTGATGAAATTGCACATTTTCAGAAAAAATGACTTTGTAGATATACAAAATGGCTGGTACTTGTAAAACGTTAATGCTGTGTAACATATCTATTTTGACCGTGTACCATAGACCAGTGGTGGAAGTACTTACACCCATGTTACTAGAGAAAGACCCAGATAGCACCCAGATAGCACAAAAATCCATTCAAACATCTTTAAACACATTTGCTCTTAGATGTACTAATTTAAAGGTTTACAATATGTGAAACCAGGCATTCCACCTTTGAGTTTAACACGTCAATGGACCAGTTACATTTGGTACCTCTGAACGACACCTGGCACGGTTTGAGCATCATTTTCAAATATTTTGTATGCATACTTTCACCTCAAGAGGAAATTCGTACTTCACCAAATCTATCAAACTGTTATAGCTTGGCAACAGGGCTTGATAAATACACAGGAAGCTTCTCTGATCAGACACTAATTGCAGGATTACACTTAAAATGGTCAATTTCTAGTTTATGCCACAAGAAACTTAAGTGATCTCGTCATTTCACCTGCTCAAGAATTACTGGCACAATTTGGCATCAAACCTCTAAGAAATGTGCCCATGTGTTTGTAGTCACAGCAATTACGTTGTGTTTTCGAAACCAGTACCAAATTCTAACCATTTGGACCAACTCAGTGGTCAGTAAATACATTCATCAAAAGGGTAAAGGAACACTTCAGACAGCAACTTATTCCAACACTATTTATTGACACCTCATTTCTTGGCTTTGAAGTATTCCTCAATCACATCCTTGGCTTGAGACTCCTTGCCATAATCCTGCAGACAGAAACATTCAGTTAGATTAAGATCAAGAGATGAACAGAGACTTCTTGTAATGATGAGAAAAAAAAAAAAAACCTGCAAGTGTAAACAATTTGAATCTTTATCAACTTCCCACTTGAGCAATCAGTCATCTTGTACAAATAAACCTAGAATTCCCTGCATAAATGTCCGACAATTAGAGGTGACTTATGAACCATCATTGTACTTGTGACCAGTCATATGTAGCCATTCTTAGGGACCCCAGACACCACAGACAGATGACGGGGCTCGTACCCTGGCCCTCAATCTAGCCAGGATTCATAAACAACAGCTGCATGGCACATAAGGCACAGCACCTGCACTTGTCTGGCAGAGGTAGTTGGAACACTGTCCTATGAGGTCACAAACCCTCTATACACCCTGCACCAGCATCCTGTAGCTACACAATAGATATTCCACTGGCAATCCATTCTAATCTATGAGTGGACAATATGGACCCTATTCCTGGAGTATAAGACAGTCATTCCAGCCAGCCAACAGGTGGCACAACACAATACATATAAGAATTAAGTTAAGTGAAATAAGATTGTACTGTCCCATAGGACAAGATGACCTTATAGCTGCAAGAGTTTGATAGGCTTATGTTTTTTTCAAAAACTCACTTTCTAGCCCATGATCAGTTTTGATAGGCTCCATAGAGTGTTGGCTATGGCACCATCTTATGATTACTACTAGCCCACCAAATTCCATCTTAGTGTGAGATTACTAGGCTTCAACCAGCCTTCTAGACAAAGCATTGATTTGAGAATCCTGCTCAAAGACCTCACAATTTACCTGCTATCAGTACCTTTCATTTACACACTATATTGCACCTATAGAATCACCTCAAACGGGTCAGTGAGACACTGCATAATAAAGCATTCATTTACCTTAATCACAACACAGCTGCAGCCCACCACCTTGCGTGGTTTGCCCTCACGGTCGATCTTGCACAGACCAACCCACTCACCAAGCTTCTTGTTGTCGTCAACCTGAATAAAAAGTTAATGCAGCATCAGCAAGTGCTTTCAGAGATATTCGGCAGCGAGGTAGAATGCAGCACCAACTGAGGGGTATTGGCTGTATCTCAGACAGAAATTGGGTAACAGAGGCAATCTCCTCACAGTATTCAGTAGAGGGAGCCAAATTATCATCACTGATACAGCAATACTGTAGGCACATGTTGTGGGTACATTAACAGACACACCTGGAACAGAATAAAGTCCCAACAAGACTACTTAGTGTTTGTCTTTCAGGATTATAGTTTGTACTGTTCATCAACTAAATTGGGGATATAATGCATCCATGCATCCATCCATGTCCCTCATGCCTGGTCCTGAGTCACTCAGCTGTTCAGTAGGCTTCTTACCTTGATCAGGTTGATCTGATGTTCAGCGCAGAGGGCCTCCACCAGCTTGACATACATGGGCTCATCACAGTTGGCCGCAAGGACACAGAGGTGGGCCTGGCGCCTGAATAGGACAAGAAAACTGAATTACTCACAGTTACAAGTCACCTGCCAATACTTTCAGCATCTGATGATGCATCTCAGACAAAAATTGGGTAACAATGGCAGTCTTCCTCACTGAATTCAGTAGAGGGAGCCAATATATCATCAGCGATACACCAAGTTTGACTTAAGGGAAGATATTTTAACATACTTGTCCAGAGCCTTGGCTGCCTCACGGATACCACGGGCCAGGCCGTCGTGGATAAGTGCGGTCTTCAGCACTTCGGGGAGAGCGGTGTTGACATCCATCACACCTCCGGCAGCGATGCTGATGACACAAAGGGGGAGAGAAACACTGAGATTACAAAACGGGAGATCAAATTGTTGGGTTTTAGTAGACGAGCTTCCAGCGCATCAGAATGCGAATCTCACTCATTGATGAGTGAAGGGGTATCCGACTAAAGACAGGAAATCATCATTCAAGCGCCGGAGAGCTCGCTTACTGAACGTTAAGCATGTGCAGGTGTGGGCGACCTAAGTCCTACCTACATGTGAGAGAATATAGCCACGGTAAAGTCAACTGTCACTGTTCCTATTAGTGGAGCGACTGCTAACGGTAATCTCAGGGAACGTTGAGGTTTTGTACCTCCAACCCAGCTAACTTAGTTAGCAGAGTTAGCCAACGTTAAGGGAGAACGTGTTAGGCTGAACTGGATTAGTAGCCCAACTATCACACATTATTCAAACTCTCCAGTAAACGTTGCAACAAAAGCAACTTTTCCCACACTGAGCACTTAGTCAAAAGCCAATTGGGGGGGGTGGTCTATCCTGTTCTAGCTTGTATTATGAGGACTACTTAGTCTGCTGCCAAGGATCGTCATGCTCACCCTTCCTCGGCCATTGTAGATTAGCGATGGATGGTGGACCTAAAATTCTGAAATAAAGAACAGATATGAAAGGAGAGTTATTATCCATCGTAAATAAGTCAGCGTGGTGAAGTTTTAAGAAAGGATGCTGGATAAATCCTGTAGATTACGCCGGGGGATGAAGAAACGCACCCGAATCTCCTCTCTGACAGCGGGTAAAGAGAACGTCATCAGTCCGCGACATTGCTTTAACATCAACAGGACCCATCTGTTTCACACACAATGGCGCCCGCTCTTCTGCCTGTTACAATTTCAGCTTGCAGAATTTATGTGAATACACTATATTGCTCCATATTGTTTGACCTACTTAAGATAAAGTTATCCTATATTGAGTAAATTACAGGAAGAACAGAGGAAGTGTATTGCAAGTGTGGACCACATCCACTATGAAGTTTTCCTCTGCTGGAGTCCTTCTTTTCTTTTTTAATATTTGTACATTTCCATTTTGTTGGAGGAGATATGTATACATTAGACTCTTAATGCCTTATTCTTAAATATAGCTTGTTTGACCACTAAACTCGTTCTTCTTATCTGCATATAATACTTCTACCTTTGAAGCAAATCTCGTTCCTCATAAAAACCACCAGACTAGTAAACAGTATTTGTTGTATGTCGTTTTCTGACTGCAGGAACTATCCAGGGACTATTGGTACTTAGTTCCAGGAGCTTCAACTTTTCCCACCGGGGTAACAGCCCTGAAAAGGTTCCTCTTGGATAGTTCCTGGCCCCCAAAAAGTTCCTGCTAACGAGGTAGTACTTTTGTATGAAACCAAACTAAACTTCTTATTTGCATTATCTCCCCGGTACTTTGGTGTGGTCAGAAAGCAAGCTCAAAAAGGTGCCTGCTGACAAGGTTCCTGCTCAAAAAAGTACCCAAAAGGTTCAGGTTCCTGCGGTTGGAAAACACATTGCATTGAAATTGCATTGCATTTCACCAAAATAAAGAAATGACAATACTGAAGTCAAAGAGTGTATCATATAGTCTTCAAGGTAATTTTAATGTTAAACATACAAACTTCAGACATCTGCCTACTCATCTTTGGACATCATTAGTTGATCAACAAAATTGTTACACATGTATTTATGGCCAGTCATGTATGTATTTTTTCAGCATATTTCTAAGGCAGTCAACATGGCGACTGGGTTGTCCTGAAGCAAGTCACCATTTCTTTTAGAGCTTGAGGAAATTGTCTATTGTTTCCGACTCTACTGCATCCATAAGTGCGTGAAAGTCCTGGAGAAAGAGAGAAAGAGAGAGAGGTAGATAGACAGAGAGAGAGAGTTTATTATATATGTATAAAGGTTTTTCAATCAGATCTTGGAAACTAATAATTTGTCACCTGACAGCTGATAGGTGACACCTGACAACTTACATCATTACAGGAAACATTACCAGATTTATGGAAGGGAATGGTTTGACATTGATTAAGAAAGTTGGTAGTCTTCCTATGTAGGAACCCCTATGCACATACATGAAAATGACAAATGACTAAAAAAGAACAAATACAGTATTTATGTTTAAGATAGTGTAACATGAAATACATTGTTGCACCTCTAGAGGTTTATTACACCCTCTAAGGCTTAAAGGAGCAATCCACAAGCCAGTCCAACATCAATTTTGTTACAGGAGAGTCTTGACAGAATGATTAAATGACCTAATCAATCCTAGAGTGAACTGGTGTGCTTATATGCAAGCCTATGGGTGTCATCATCTAAGTATTGATTTGAGCCCTGTATCCCCTAGACTAGCACTGTGTGGCTGCTACTTGACAAATGCAGCACACTTGTGAAGTTGTGCTTAATTGTGAAGACTTACTGGCACTGGGATTCATTTGTTTCAGTAGCTTGTAACTTATGCTGTTGAGACAGCTGACATAATCTTTAATGATACATAGTATGTTGTAATTAATTACTCCACTTTTCACAATAAGACTGAGCATTTCAGTGGCCTGCTGTTAAAGATGAGCTATGCCATACATAGTAGAAGCATACAAATCTCAAACATATGAAGTACATACATAAAGCTCAAGGCCAGAGTCTGAATCAGAGCTAGTCCTGTCCTGTGGGACATCAACCCTCCAACCTTTAATCTGGGGACAAACTTTGCAAAAAGAGATTTTATCATGATTATCAATAATAAGGTCATTGTGTGAGACTTACCCCACAGTAGATTCCCCCATTGCATATTTGAGGGGGCAGCGCTACCGGGTCTCCCACCTTCATCCTCATCTCCTCCTTGTCCTCAGTCCTCAGAGAAATGTCCACAGCTGTGTAGGATATCTTCTTGCTGTCCAGGATTAAGAAGATTTTTTGCTGTTGGGACTTCACCTGGAGAGCAGGGCCCATTGAGAGGGGAGTAAACAACTGAATCTCTACTTTGGAGAAGGAGAGTAAGCACAATCCAGTGAACCTCCACGGCATCTATGTCACTAGTTAAGCGTCTAGAAGGTGTTTAAATTGATGTGTTAAATATATGTTTGCCTTATGTGGACACATCAAATTGTATTTATATTGTATATTCAATACATTGTATTTTCAATATCTTTTGTGAACTCTCAACTGGTGAATTCAGTTGCTCCTTTGTGTCCATTATATGAAGTGGGAAAAGCAACATAAGGCTACAGGATACTGCAATTAAAGACAGGCTCGCTATTCACAATTAGCAGCAGTGTCAACACAAATAAAATATATGAAGGGTGTGGTTTACTGACTTCAACATCCCTTAACACAGTAGCGTCTTATGAAAGGTATTAAATGTAACTGAAATGTCTATGTACTAACAACAAAAAACTGCATAGAGGCATGAAGCAAGTAAGAACATATACTGTACCTCCAAGGAACTGCTCACTCCGGTGTAATACACTATGATTGACATATCTGATTTTTTAACAATAAAGCTCAAGTTACAGGTACAAGATAACTGGAGATTTGTGCACTGGTATAGAGCTGTATGCCTGTGAATTTGTAGGCAAATGGAGGTGTGTTATGTATGTGTATGTGCATAAGAGAGAGAGAGAGAATAAAGAATGCTAACTATCCAGAGTGCTGGCATGTGGTGTGCTTTGCTGCAACAGCAGATGAGGTGAGCAGGTTTCGACATGGCTTACCTGCCTGGTGGGTACACCCACTTGTTTGCCTACCACTCCTGTTGCAGCTTGTCTGCTTTAATTGTTAACACACACACACACACACACACACATGCACTATCAGTACTAACATCTCAAATCTAAAAGTTTCTGCAGCCCAGGCCCTTATAAACACTGGGGCACGCCCTGTAGGAGTTGCAGATGAGTGTGGCTCACATTCATTTTGGGGCTGAAATATCTGGATGTGCCCCCTTAATCCAGTTATGAAATTAACCTTTTGATATTTGTAAAAGTTTGGAATCATTGTTGTTTGTTTGCTGGTAGGTTACAACAACCACTCATGCGCTCCTATGCTAAAATATTGCATCTCAGTTGCTGTTTTGGTAAAGTTTGAACACATTTGCGTGAATTTATTGATTTATTTTTAGGACACCTCTGCCAGAGAAAGCAATTCTAATGCGTAAACCCAAACAAAAGCTCTGCTATTTGCATTGGTGCATGCAGTATATGAAATGCAAGTTTATTGGTCAACATTCTCATACATTGTAAAGTCAGTGTGTAAAGCATACTGCAAGTGTGTGCTATCCATAAGCGATACCTTCACACAGCACCTGAACCATATACACTATATTAGCTTTGCGGTTGGCTGAATCTCTGGTAATTCGAGTACATCGCTGTCAAGAAGTACTACAAGATTTTTCTACTCTTTTTCTAATTCATCATCACCATTAGATTACTTCTAAACATAAAACAGTTCATGCCTCAGATAAATAGGAACCACGATAGGAACCATTTAACCAATATGTCGCTTAAAATAAGTATTGTAAGCAAACTTTAACTGTCACAAGAGGACATCGTGCTGCTGTTTACACTGGCACATATTATTTCAAATTACATTTTCATTATCTGCAATGTTTGTTTTGTCATCTTCCAAAGTAACACACATCCCTGTCACTATATCTAAATAAGGCATTCAAACATACTTAAAACATGTCCCTAATCGTCCTATATCCTATCCCCATGTTCTAATCCTAACCCTAAATTATGTGAAATCACACTTGGCGTAGGTTGCCATTTCTAAAGGTAATGTCGCCCTTGTGGTTACGATGAGTGAATGAGTGGTTCAAGCTCGTAACACACTCTCCCAGTCAAGTCTTCAGTGGCATTTTTCTCAGCAGAGTTATGGGAATCAACATCGACATCAACATCACCCTTGTCTTGGAGGCTGCGACCGTTGCCATACTCATTTGCTAGGGCATTGTAGTCCCTGAGGATGATAAGGAATAATTTGAGAATAGTTTCTTCAACATTCTTTTATTCCCAGTGATAAATGTCACTCCCTAGCAGGTCTTTCAGGTCATCCAGCCTCAAATAAAATGTATGTGTCTTGGCAAATAACATCAGCTACTTTCTCATGATTTCATACCTTCCATCAAGTACTCCATCTCTTTTGTCTTCTGTGTCTTGCTTAATTGCTTCTCCAACTCTGTTACTAAACCTAACCAGGGCACCTAAAACGTGAGTACAATATTAGCAGTTATTCAGCCGAGGAACAAGTGGTCTTGAGTTAAAATCAAGTACATGTAAAATCCAAATTAACTAGGTGTATGTTTTTTGCAGACACATTATTTGAAGTTCAATCAGTGTCATTGCAGTGGTTTTCTGTCACTCACGGGCACTCTGTCCTCTCCTTTTCCAGACCAGATAAGAGATGAGCAGCAGAAGCAGCAGCAGCAGTAGTCCACCCAGAACTCCTGAGATGACTGAAGAGACTGAGGATGCTGTTGAGATTGACAGATCATGTAGGAGAGTTAGGAAAATAGATAATTGAGAGAGAAAAAAATACCCACAGTTACAGATTTACTTTAAAAATACAATTAAATCTCCAAGGCATTGGTGAGTTCTGGGCCTTACCTATTACTGTGACTTGGAGCGATTTTGAGGGAACAGAACAGAAGGACAATGTAGAGATGTTAACACCATAGACGCAGCTGTATTCACCACGGTCTTCATACTTTATTGCAGGGAAGTCAAAGTAGGCCAAAAGGAAGATAGAGTGGCCAAATACTGGCTTAGTTTCAAAAGAGCTGGAGTTGGACTTTTTTAGATAGAAGACTCCTCCAGGATATTGGGAATGAATAGAGCAGGTGATGGAGAAACTGCTGCCCCGGGTAATCTCTACGTTGTCTGGTCTGAAGATCACCATTGCATGAGGAGATGTGAGGGAGATGCTGGGCTGCTCCACACTCACTGAGGAATAGAAACAGACTTAAGTGAGTTCCTATGATTCCTGAAACCCGCACAACCACATTTTCAATGATTATATGCTACTAAGTAAACAAAATTGTTGACCTGTGACAGACAGCTCAGCCGAATCCCCTAGAGGAAAGTCGATGTATTTAGTGGCTAATCTCTTCCGATATTGGCAGTGGTAAGACCCCTTATGGTTAAAATCCACTTTAGGGATGATGAAGGTCGTAGCTTCATTCTCTGAGTATCTTTCCATTCTGAATGAGCCTGGGGTCTTTTGCAAGATGAATGTCCCACCCAAGTGCTCCGTTATCATGGTGCAGATTATTTCAACTCTGTCACCCCATTTTACCTCTGGAGCAGGATTCAGGGTGATCTGAGGCTTCGGAAGATCACCTGAGACAGATAATTGGTTGTACTAAATTTGTTGTGTCATTATGCCTCAGTTTCATTCATTAACAGTTTGGGGGTGGATATACATTTATTCAGGGGATTCAACATAAGCCATACTTCTTACCTAAACAGATAACAGCAGCATCTTCACCGTGGCCACAGTTATTTTCTCCAAATGGAGGATGTGTACATTGTGTGAGAGCAGCCTCTTCACCAGTACACTCTACATTATCCAGCCATATTGGACCACTGCCTCTCCCAAAGTGGGCACTTGTAGGAGCACCAACAGCATGCCCACAGCCAAGCTGACTACAAACCACTACAGCATTAGTCATTTCCCATTCATCATCACACACTGTTCCCCACTGGCCCTTATGGAAGATCTCCACTCTACCAGAGCATTCACTGTTCCCATTGACCAGCCTAATCTGAGCTGGATATAAAAAAGGAAATAAGTAGAGTATTAGTGCAAAAGACAGTCCTTGGGCTATACATGTTATAGCATTTGCAATCATATAACTGGGTTTGGATTGGAACCAATTTGTGAATTACATAGCATAGTAGGCTATTTATACTGTTTTTTACTACATTTGGAGATCTCTATTTAATATAAAGAGATAACAAACTTTCGCGACCAAACTCAAGATGTACAAAAAGCCTCTCAAACTCTTTGAGAATTCAGAAAACAAGTTGATTTTCATATCAACATATCAGCATTTTGAGCATTATATATTGCATTTTTAAAGGTATAGTTTGGTCCCAGTATTGTGAAATACTTTCTAAATGTGCAGAACAATGTCAAATGTCAAACAATGTTTAATTGCAACAAACATGTCCATGGTATTATGCAAGTGGCATATTAACTGGGTGATTTTGTACAGTGTTCTGATTGAAAAAAAAAATGTTTCCTTGGTTACTTCCAGACATGCATGTCTACACATAATCTAAGAGGCTAACAGGTTTACCTGCACAGACAGCGCCAGCATCTTCTTCATGGCCACAACTTGTCCTGGTGAATCCTTTAAGTGAGCATTGTTGGAGGGACGTCTCATTGCCGAAACATGAATCGCTAGCCTCCCATATTGGCCCAGTGCCTTGACCAAAGTGAGCTGCACCAGGAGCACTCACGGGATTTCCACAATCCAGCATCTTACACACTGTCTCAGCATCATTCATGGTCCAGTCTCTGTCACACAATGTTCCCCACTCGTCAGCATGGCGGACCTCTACTCTACCAGAGCACTGATCAACACTATTCACCAACCGTACCGCCAAATTATCTGTCAGGTCAAGAAAGTCAAAATGAATATATGAACCATTTTAGGTGCATAATGTAGTCATGGATACAAAAACAGATCAAAGGAAAATCCCAGCATTTTCCACTTTTTATTTTGTTTACTGTGACTGCAAATATGATTATTACTAACCCCCCACTCTCATGTGTTCAGAGCTCACAGAGAATTTGCCTGTGGTTGTGGTGGTGGGGAAGCATAACTCCTGCTAGCTATCGCTTGCCAACTTCAACAATGAATGAAAAAAACTGCGCTCAAGTTCCAGCAATATTTGGCAACAAATGGCTCTTGTTAACCTAAATACTTTAAACCAGTAACACAAGTTTAATATTTAAGTCCAAGGGATAAATGATAGAGAAAAAAAACATTGCCTTCACTTGGTTTGTATTTTAAATCCAATCAGCCATAGGTCACCATAAACCTCAAAAATAAATAAAAACAAGAAGTGATGCTAATGTACAAAAACTTAAATAACACTGGTGCTTTCCTTTAATTGTCATCATTTTGTTCTGTGCTTTATGTTACCTGAACAGATAACACCAGCAACTGAGGTACTGTTGCAAGTGTTGACTCCAAATCCTCTTTGTGTGCACTGAACGAGTGAGGACTCATGTCCATTGCATTGTATCTCATCAGACCACACCTTTCCACTGCCATGGCCAAAGTAGCCCATGTGGGGGATCTTGTGAGCCACTCCGCAGTTCAGCTCACTGCACACCACCTTTGCACTATCTAAACCCCAGGAATCACCACACACAGTCCCCCACTGGCCATTATGGTAGAACTCCACTCTCCCAGCACAACGACTGGATCCATTGGCCAACTTGACATTACCTGGAAATTACAGTTGAGACATAATAGTACACGTAGTTCCCAACTTTGCCCACCCTCTTGGAGATTTCTTAAGTCTTACCTGAACATACAATAGTTGCCTCTTCAACATGATCGTGGCTGGTCTTGACAAATTCTCTCAGTGAGCACTGTGTGAGAGAGCTCTCCTTACCACTGCAAGTGACTGTATACCCTCTCAGCCCACTGCCCTGACCAAATGGGGATGAGCCTGAGGCTATGGCAGGTTCTCCACAGTCAATCTCTCTGCACACCACTTGAGCTTCATTTATTCCCCAGTTAACATCATATACTGGTGACCAGTGGCCACCATGGTGAACCTCCAATCTGCCTGAGCAGTGATTAGTCCCATTGATCACTCTAATAAAAGCTAGAAATCAAAGGAGAGAGGATTGACAATGTAATTTAGTGCATAACAAGAGTTGCTGTTTGCACATGATTGAGAAATTTGCAGAATTAACTGGGTAATTCAAAGATAATGCGTAGGAAATTCCGATTAATATAGTGCTGTGAAAACAGTCATGATCACATTTTAATGATAACAATACTTAACAATTACTCAAATAGCAAAATATGAATAGCCAGCAAACCAGGGGCATCATAAATAATAATACATATAAGATTTGACATCTTCCAAATATCTTTTGGTTTATGCTCA
>OOFE01022026.1:0-12814 GCA_900323365.1 Monocentris japonica | reverse complement strand
TTTTATTCTTTCCTCCACTGTGCTGCAGTGGTTGGTGACCAGGTGACTGTATGTTCTGGAGATTGTTTGTAAAAAGGCATAATGCATGCTGATATGTCAACCAACTTCAGCAAAAAAGCCTGCACTAAATGAAAAACTGAGTGTCTCAATGTGTTGCCAGAGATAAGTAGCTTGGCGTTTTCATTGGTATATCTGAAACTTTACTCTGTATCAACATTCAAGGAGTTGTTCGAGAATGAGTTTGGACACGAGGGGATACCTGCTGCTGTGAATGTGCAGTGGAACTTAACTGTGAGTGGATGGATACTACAGAGGATGAAGATTAGGCAGCTGAAGATGATGGACTATTTTCTGCGTATCATAAAAGACAAAGGAGAGATGGCCAGTGCTCCGCTGCATCTCACTTCAGCAGTACCTTAACATGTGTGAAGGGCAAAACAGTCTATGGCTATGAACAGAAGGACTCTCCCAACACTCTTCACTGTGGCAGTGAGGGTGTTTTCTGCACCAGCAACAAGTGCGCCTGTGGAAGGTGGGGTCAGAGGTTTTCATACTACGACCCCATCGTGCAGAAATGAGTGACAGACTATAGCCCAATTTGATATTTTGCAAATGTAATCCTCTGTAGATGGACGCAAGAAGCACACATCACATAAAACATAAAAATTTAGACTTTCGAGAGATCCACCCAAAATTCACCCATCATAGCAGCTTTCTCAGTATTCACATAATAGTGATTTGTTTGAATGTTATCTTACCAGTGTGTGTTTTTTTTATATTCATGTGTGAATGTCACACTTTGGCTGTGTTCGGAATGGCACACTATTCACACTCATGCTACAAACAACATCCAACTCAATAGCACAAGTAGTATGAATAGTATGTTAGTATGCTATCTTGCCTTTGCCTATCTTGCCATTACTGGCCATATTGCCTTGTTGAATTGTTGCATTTTCTGAGCCATTTAAAAAATATTTAAGATAATGCAGCATGTTAGAAGAGTGAATGGGAGTTTGCTGGTGATATTTTTTCATGTGTGATAATGCCTTTTGTTTACATTAACAAAGCTCCCATTTTTTAAATTTCAATTCATCTGTTTCTTTTTCCTTGGATTTTCTGTCGATGAAGTTTGAGTTTCTGTAGGAACTGCTCTCTTCTTTGTCTGTTCAGCCATGGTGGCAGTTCTTCTATTTATTCCAAAAAAAACTGCTGTTGCTGTTTCTAGAAATGTAAAATGCATCACTTCCTGTGTACCAGAGAATTTTTCCTGGGAATGACCTACCCGACACTGGGTGTTTAGAACATCTCTGTCACAGCATCAACACTTCATATCCTGTGGGAAACTGTATGAAGGATATCTGTGTTGATATAGCAGCAGTGTTCAGTTTTAAAATAGATGATTTTACCGTGACTTCTTGACTTTTTATTTACAAATAGATTTGATCTTACAATCCTTTGTGCCATAATCCAGGCTGAGTATTCATAAAGGAGCCCAATTCAGATGACAAAAAGAAAGATGTACTAACTTGACTTGACAAGATCAAGAGGCCTCTGTAATGTCAAGAAATGCTTGATCAATGTCTGACCAATGTCATATCCTACCCCAAACATTTTGCCAATTTTGAGTCCAAACAACACCTTGAAAATCATTGAAAAGCCTTTGAATTTGATGTCCAAGTGAGTGTGGGAACCCTGCCAACCTGTTCCAGGGGAATGCCACGGTGGCCGACCCTGTGCTCTGAGGAAATGTATGTATGCTGATGTATATATTTATCTAAGAGATAAATGTGAAAACACAAATTCAAATAGTGTAAAATGGCCTATAAAGTTTTCTTCTTCTTCTTCTTCTCCTCCTCCTCCTCCTCCATCCATTGTTGAGGCAATCTGGGAAGTAGAAAGGGATGTTAAAATAATGACCATATTCAAAAATTGAATAAAAATAAATTTCATTTATATATTTTTGGGCAAAAATGTTTTCAGTTTTAGTCAACTACCTAACCTACTTTACATCCCTACATATTCATCTTGAAAGGCTATTTCAGTTTAATTACAAATACTTTGAAACTACTGTAAAGTTCAAGCACTTCATTATTCTAGCTAATATTTAGTGAAAAAATGTTTTAAATATAGCCTAGTGCTTTTGGAAAGCCTTCATAAAAAATCTGGGTAGAACTATATATAGGTATTCAATTTAAAACATGGCAATGTGGCATTTGACACAGGTGTGCAATCTGACACGGCTAAAGACATTACTTACCACCAAAATCTAGTCCACTATGATGTTGCTATAGGGACATACTATAGTGTGTCTGTGGTACTTCATGGTATTTTTTTATGATATTATTCCTATAGGGGCTTATAGTTACATTTCTATTTACAGTGATATTTATAAATTTGTAATAGGATTACATTGTCTATTTTTCAAAAGGGAATACATAATAGAGAACCAAATGGACATCCCAAGTAAATAAGTAGACTGATTAATTCCAGTGTAATATTGGCTTAGCACAGTCATAGAGAGAGAGAGAGAGAGAGAGAGAGAGAGAGAGAGAGAAGTTCTGGAAAAAATCATTCTCTCTCTCTCTCTCTCGCTCTCTCCTTCTTTACCTCTCCACAGTTTCATTGCTCTTGGAGACGTGACAGCAGCACAGTATCATCCTCCTCCCCTGCATCCTCCTCAGATCTCTCATCTCTACAGCGACGAGTGCATTGATGGACTTTTGCATTTGTTAATAGTTTTTTTGTTGTTGTATTTGCTCATCCGTTTCCAGTCATGGTCAAAAGGGAGCACGTTTTAGGAAGAGGCTTGCAGACCAGCACCGTCAAGGTGGTAGGTGTTTATGAACATTTACTCTGTCACATCCTATTACATCCATTAACAAAAGTTATTAGGTGTACTTTTATGGGATGTCTGCAATATTCTGCATATTAAGGTTTATTTACCAATGGGCTATTTTACTGATGCTGCTTAATAGATGACTAATTTTCTGCTCTTGTCAATCTCCCGTTATACTATAACAAACTATAGCAATACATTTTAGAAGGATACTATACAAATATTACTATAACTATAAACTTTATATTACATCATTTAGGAATATTAGAGGAATGTTACAGAGAAACCATACAAGATAAAAAGATACTATTAAATACTATAAGGTCACTATAACTCCCTATTGAGTACCACAGACATGCTATACTTATCTATATATCTATATACTATTCTAGGAATATTACAGAATTTTTTTTTCTATTATTCAGCCATGCAGACTAATATCTTATTATTAAAAGAACCTTGTTGTGGAGCATAATTAACCTTTTAGAGGAAGTCATGAGTATCTCTCGTCACACTGTAATTTCAATTATCTTCAATCAATTATTTTCATCCACCAGTAAATGAGTTATGATTAATGGAGTTAATGGTTTTCTAACATGCTACTAGAGGGGCAAAGCAATATTCATCATCTCTACAAAGGGAAGCTGGTGTTTCTATCATAATGCGAGACTAATGTGCATTTTTATTTTATTTATTTATTTATTATTTTTAAGCCTGTGACCAGCATAATCTCAAAAATGTATTTTATTAATGAACAAAAATGACATCCCAGCAGAGATCAGTCAATTATTTCTCGGTGGCTGCAGTTAATGGTTAATGGTCCTGCATAATCAGAACGGGAAGATGAGGCACATGGTAAAATGAACTGCTCAGCACATTCAAGTGTTCATACCTTTCAAGGCAAGTCAATACAAATCATCTTCCCTCACTTAAGATGTGATTAAGCCAATCAGTGAATTAGTAGTACTCTATTGGATGACTCACACCATTTTATTACAATACTGACATTGGAAAGTACTATTTTTGTACAATTCAATTTTGACAAATAGATTATACAGTATGTATTTGAACAACCACACACACGCACACACACACACACACACACACACACACACACACACACACACACACACACACACACACACACACAACCCAATTAAGGAGAAGTCACTCTGATGTTGCTATAGGGACTATACTTTACAATAATACAATAACAAAATACTGTTAACATTTCGGCAAATGCAGTTGTGTATGTAAAGTGTTCAACATACAGAACACGCAATGGAAGAAAAGATAGCAAATAGGACTATTGTCAGTGTAAAGGCTTCTTTCTGGCCACAGGATCTCGTCCACATTGCGGGCAATGTTCTCCATGGCTAAGCAGTAGGGGAAGTATTGCTTGGTATGATGGATACCGCCCTGGATGCTCTTTGTCTTCTTCCTCCTCCTCTTCGTCCTACACTCACCCTTCCTCTATCCTCTACCTCTCCCCGCAATGTTGCCAACCATTGAATGTTTTAGCAACTAGTGTTTGTACCTTTGAGTAGTCACTGTGGTCAAATGATAATTTCAGTCTAGCATTTGGAACGGCAGTGCTTTCCATGTGAATACAAGAGATTTAATTTTGACGATAGTGCCAAATGAACAGAATTGCTTGTAGCGTTTTGCAAAAACACAGTCCAGGTGCTCTTGTCATCATTGAGTTAATAGGTTTTTGCATTGTCTGATTTTGCTTTAAAACCTTTTTGACCCCAATTTTGCCAACTGGGATTTTCCAAATTGGCATTCAGGGTGATAATTAATTTAATGGAATGTAAGATTCTGAAGCAAGTGACAACAAAGGTAAACCAATTGAGTGACACCATAACAGCAATGGCCTGCAGGGCTGTTATTTCGTCCTCCATATGCATTGATCTTTGAAAGGGAAAATCAAATGAAATTCTCGTATCGTCTCTGATGGCCGTTTGTGATTCATCTTTTATTTTTTCTTTTCTCATCAGGTCCCCGCTGTTGAATGAACCCAGAAATAAGAATAGGATGTTTTGACATCTCTAGTCATTTGTCTAATCTCTCCCTGGCAAGGCCTTCCTTTCTGAAATGGAACACTCTTTGCAGAGCTCCTTTTCAAACTCATCAAAACTGCACAGCATACTCCACAATAACACCATGCAACTAAATGCCACTGGGAATTGCACAAATGACCAATCCATTGACACTCTCTTTGAAATCCTGGGTCCAAAACGATCTCCTTATTTCCTCCCTGTGACCCTTGTTTACCTTCTCATCTTCCTCACTGGCTTGTCTGGAAATCTGCTCACATGCGCAGTGATAGCCAAACACAAGAAGATGCGTAACCCCACCAACTTTTACCTGGTGAGCCTAGCTGTGTCGGACCTCCTTGTGCTTCTGTTTGGGATGCCCCTGGAGATTTACGACCTGTGGCAGAACTACCCATTCCCCTTCGGCGAGGGAGGCTGCTACTTCAAGACTTTCCTCTTTGAGACGGTCTGCTTCGCCTCTATCCTCAACGTCACGGCCCTGAGTGTGGAAAGGTACATGGCAGTGGTGTACCCACTCAAAACACGGTACCTATTCACTAACCAGCATGCCAAGCGGGTCATCACCATTGTGTGGGTGGTGTCTATGGTCTGTGCCATCCCCAACACTTCACTGCATGGTATCTTCTACCTACCAGAGAGGATGGAGGAGTCAGCCATGTGCACTGTGCTAAAACCCCTGTGGATCTATAACATGGTCATGCAGATCACCACCGTTTGCTTCTACTTTGTACCCATGATGGTGATCAGTGTGCTATACCTGGTGATGGGTGTTAATTTGGGCAGAGAAAAGTGCCAACCCCATGAGAACCTGGGAAAGAATTGCAGATCCAGCACCCGATGGAAGATCCGTGCGGAGAACGGACGCAGGAGACAGGTCACCAAGATGCTCTGTGAGTTTTCCTCTATTTCTCATATAACTGACTGTAGTTAAAGTCATCACCTTCATTCAAGAGATTTTGCCTCGATTTTGCTGCAATCGGCCAATCAGCCTTAATTGGCCGCAGCTGGTACCGGATGCAGGGAGAACCAGCCCACCAGCTCTCGATTCTCTCCTGCATCAAGCTAACACCCCCCCCCCCCAGTCTGCGACACACATTTATGAATATCTCATCAAAGCTGTGACAAAGTGTTCATTTCACTGTTATTTTCACTGTGTGGAGTGGTACCAAGCTTGCCAGCAAGATACCATATGCCACCTGTAAACATCCAAACATGGTGCTACACCTCCTCCTCAGTGAGAGCATAATGCTTTGATTACTAGAAGAGGGATCCCAAGAGAACTCTGTATTAACAGACACTTCTGTGCCCATGTAATGATTTATATGAAAGTAAATGCACCTTAAAGTCGCATCTAGCCTGAATTGGGAGCCAGTATAGTGAGGACAGGCTAGACGTTATGTGGTTTCTAGTTTTGGTCAGGATTCTGGCAGCAGCATTCTGTACCAGTTGGATTTTTAATGTGCACAGTAGGTAAACCTGAAAAGAGGATGTTGCAGTAATCAATTCTCGATGATACAAAGGCATGTACTAAAAGTTCTGCGTTTGTTAATATGGGCCAAATCTTGGCAATATTGCGAAGGTAGTAAAATGTTTTTGTGTGACTCAAACGAGAGGGTAGGGGTAGGGAAGGTTTTTGATGTATGGACTCTGGGAGATCACACAGTTTAGAGTACTATTCTCAAACAGAAACCTATGTCCATCTGGTCCATTAACCAACATCTCAGTTTTGTTGGCCTTGAGAAGTAAGTAGTAAGTATACTGGTGATCTCATCTCAGCTGCAATATGCAAATAACAATAAATAAAAAGGATATTATAGGATATTATACATTATCAGTCTGTGTCTGTTTGTGACTGTCTGTACGGGCCTAAATCCCCCCTGTTTTCCTGGAATTGGCTTTTCAATGATGTTCAGGATGTTTTTGGGCGTCTACCATTCACTGCAGGCGTGGTAAGTGGTGAGCTGGGTTGTGGCTATGCAGTGCAGGGAAGTGCAGGGAAGTCATAGCAACAACAAGAAACGAAAGAACTTTGAAGCTAAACGTGGCAGAAAAGACCCGCTCAAAAACACAGGCCTGTATTGTCTGTATTCACCACCTGCTCCTTCAAATTTTGTAATGGGATAACCTCGGCTTCAGGCTAGATTACTTTCAACGTAGACAGCTCGTCAAAATGAGTGACAAGTGATGGTGTGTGAATGTGACCACCTGAGGGGGAGGAGGGCAGGACACTACTTGCCTCAAGGCAAAAGGTTACATATTATATCTTTAAATACTTAATCTCCTGTACATTTCTATCTTTCTTTCTTTCATTTCTCACTCACTCCCTCAATCCTGATCTTCTAGCGATTGTAGTGGCGGTATTTGGAGTCTGTTGGGCCCCCTTCCACATTGAGCGGCTCCTGTGGAGTTCCATCAACCAGTGGACCGACTTGATGCATGACATTTATCAGTGCGTCCACATCATATCGGGCATCCTCTTCTACCTTAGCTCCGCAGTCAACCCTATCATCTACAACCTGCTCTCCACACGTTTCCGGGAGTGTTTCCGAGAACTGGTGTGTTCCCAGACGGAGGACAACAACTCTGTTAGAGACTCCCCACCCTTTCCGAAGATTTTATCGGGTCCCGTTGTCGCAAGTTCCAGAGCTCAGGTCAAGGATGAGGACACCAATGCTTTCTTCCCTTTGCTGTCTCCTAACATGTCGCTGAGCATAGACACTACAATCCTTACATGTACATGTAAAGAGACTGACCTCATAACCTCTGCATATTAACGGAGATTTGATAGTGTATTTAATGGATATATGAATAAGCTAATGAGCAGCTGATACACAGACACACATTAAAGTGATTACATGTAATTAAAATAACATGAGGTTGCTGCTTTGATAGATTTGGTTAGTTAGTATGGATGATATTTTTCAACAGTGCCTGCTTATTCCGCCTACTGTCTTGTATTGATGCTGCGTGCCTTAAAAGGTAAGTCCAGTAAAAAAACAAAAAACAAAGATGTGGAAGACATTTGGATCGGATCTACAGAAAGAACTGAGCAGGACTTGGATCAATCCCAACCAACACATCTGAAACAGTGTTTGATGTGTAGTGGTGTACTTTAACTCCTGTTCTGTACTCCTGTTCTTATTTTGAAAATGAATGCAGTGTTGGACAAACAACATTCACACATTTCTGTGTTTCTGTGGAAATTGTAAGCAAAGAATGTATTGTTTTACTTTTTCCAAGTCTTGCATTGCCTCTTGTTGCACCTGGTCTGATTGGTAAGCTCTTGTTCATGCTGATTTCAATGGTGAAAACTGTGATTATGGCTATTGTGCAGTGCCTAACATAAATGCTACATGAATAAAAATTAAGGCATTTCTGAAGTTGCTATTTATTTATTTTTTTTAACTTGTTAATGTTAATGCTAGGTTAATGCTAAGATCTAATGTTTAGCTTTGATTCTTGAAAAATGAACGGTCTTGTTCAGCATCATCTTCGCACCATATAATTGTCCTTGGCTTGAATAATTCAAGTCTGTATAAGCCATATACCCATACCCTTATTAATAACAGCTTTAATTTATATGAACCATAGCATTCATATTGAGTTGATTTCGGTTCATTGCACCTGATGCTTCAAAAGCAAGCAATATTTTTAACATGAATTCCAATTTCATCATATCTTCTGACAGTCAATCTAATTTAAAAGGTAAAACAGCAACCTTTTCCTTGTGAGAGTTATATTTGTCTAGTTGCATCTGCCAGTTCATGCAATAGAGCAATATATTATTCATACTGAGGTTAGAGATCAGGATTGAAATTGGAGTCCCTTTTTAGGGATTACAAAGTGTAGAGTCATTTCTGGTACCACAAGCCTCTCTGTCATTAATCGCCTCTTGTTGGACTGTTAAAATATTTTGTATCTCAGTCACACTGACATGCATGATCTCTGGCATTGGATCAGCAATCCCTAAAGGGATGCAACATCACTATTTAAAAGACAGAGTTTATTTGTGTTTGGCGTGAACATATCATGGTTTTATCTGGGGCCACAAAAGGAGTTGGTGACGCAAAGAAGATAAATCATGTTTTTTTTCTTCTTCATCAAAGGTGCATAATAAATACTGTATGTATGAACTGAGTTAGTGGAACTGCAATCATACTAAGACTAAGACTTGAATAAATATGTACCTCAGTAGAGGGTTACGTTGGTGAAAGCTGTTCTTCTGTTCTCTCTTATGCAAACAAGGAGAGAACAAGGAAGAAGAATAGTGACCAATACGATATGAGACCATTGGATATGAAAGCGAGAAAAACATAAGCACTGCATCACAATAATGTGAATATGTTCAGTAGAGGCATGGTGAAGGATCTGAATGAAAAGGATTATATACAATGCCATATTCAAACAGAGAAATGAATTCATTTTCCATGCAAGACATTCTATAATTGGGTAAACATAATGCATTGTCTGCCAACAACACAATGCTGTCTGTAATTGCCAACATCTCCTCCAATTTTCCACTTGTTTAAACATACATATCCTCCTCTTTGTTTACAGTCCCAAGGAGACCTCCACACCATTTGTCTGTAAGCCACAGCTTTCGCTGCAGTTCAGTTTGAGAAGGAGGGCCTGCGGACTATTCTAACCACATTATATGTATTCAGTCCTGGTGCATCAAAACCAGGGGACAAACCCTGCTTGTCGAACATATAGAAGTTAAATAGTTGGCCATCTTGGGCCTCCAGGGACACAGAGGCGGTGCTGACCCGTAAGACACAGGGGTACTCCTTTTCAAACACCACCCTGAACACCCGCTCAACCAGGTAGTTGAGTTTAATTGTCCTGTACTTCTCTGGGATCAGCTCCTCAATCTGAGGCCCAAACTGCTGCATGATCAGAACGCCATCTGGTCCAGCTTTGATTTCATAGAAGGTGATATTACCATAGGTGAAAAAGCCTATGTATGGATCTGGGTTTGGGGGAGCGAAGAGGACCTTCTTGGCCTCCCTAAAGGCCTTCTCCATGGCTGGGATGATGTGGCTGTAGGCCTTGGTGACCACATCCTGGCTCTGAGACCTGCTACCACCCATGAGCGCCACCAGGCCAAGCTTCAGTCTGGGTACCAGGGAGAAGGTAGCTGAGTAGCCATCCAGATCTCCATCCTTACGCACCACCTCATAACCCAACTGCTCGTTCACCTCCCATGGCGTCCCAGTACGGTTGGCAAAGTAGTCCTTATCACACTTGAAAAGCGGGGTCAACATGATCTTCAGGGTATCTGGCTCCAGAAGTTTGCGGTGATAAGCGCCCAGCAGCATCATGGCTAGCTTGGCCAGGTCTGCCGCTGTGGAGAACATCTGACCCGAAGGCCGGTACCAGCCAAGGTCATAGAGAGGGGCTGGCTGTCCACTGGAATACACCCCCACAGCCATCTGGCTCTGGAGCGCGGGGGTGATGTCAAACCCAGTGTCCTCCATCCCCAGCCGGTCTAGGATGTTGTCTGTGATCCAGCGCTGGTAGTCAACGCCAACCACTCTCTCAGCCATTACATGAGCCAACAGCGAGAAGGCAAGGTTGCTGTAGTGACATCTAGAGGAGAACAAGTGATAAAGATGGAAAGCACCTCAAATATCAAGTTTATTGATCTAAAAACGCAGAAGCAATTTGGAACTGCATATACCAGAACTACCTAAAACAGACAGTAACTATACCAACTAAACAGACCATGTTGACTGAACAACGAGGGGTGGCACTTTTTTTGTACCAATTAAGTTTGCACAGTAAAAATGAAATTTTGAAATATTGACATCAGCACAGCACAACAAATCTTACTTGGTGCCTGGGTCTGCGACTAGGACATCATCTTGCAATAGATTGATTGCAGATTGTGTTTTCCCTTTCCATAGAAGATTTGTGGCCCGGAGTCTCCTGGGAAGACCTGGGATTGGCCCATAGTACAACGGTGTTAAAAGAAAAGCAAATATAACTCATGAATTTGTATTTGTATGTATACACTGTACATTACAGCCAGCACCTTTTATTAACAGCAATTCACCGGTACTCCTGCTGATCAAAATTGCTTGAACAAATAGATTATCTGGTTCAGCCTTCATGCCTCCGTGATAAGACTGGGCAAGAAACTCAAGGGATCATTATTCTTTTTTCCTCAGGAATTCCTCATCTTAATTCAATATACAGAATAAGGTATTACAAATTGAATAGCTACTTTAGATTAACAGGTGCCTGTTAATGTATAAACACAGCAACTCATTTGTTTTATGGATTAATCATTTGTTGAACAACAGCATGTTGTGTGCCTATTAGGTGAGACAACAGTGCCAATTCTACATGCATGACTTCAATCGTACAGCTATCCCTTGCAATCTGCACATGCATGCTGGTGCTATGACTTTTTATATTGCTTGTTAGGGACAGTGGCTCAGTGGCTGTTCTCTATACAAGTCACTTCTGATGATAAACACCGTGATAATCTTCTAAACATTTTCTGTTACTGTCAATTCATCCATACTTAAGAACACAGGCTGATGAACCGCATACAAATTTAATTGTACATTTCTTTTCACGTTTTTTTAAATGCCAATAATGCACCAGTGGGCCTTGTGTAGTGATTTGAGTAAAAGCATCCTCCTTAATAAAACTATTTCTGCAATGCACATTTAAAGCCACACTAGGCAACTTGGCAGTGAGAAGTAACTTCAATACCCCAAAAATGTAAAATTCAATACCCAGAAATCATGTAAATGATGTCAGTAAACTGCCAGTAAACAGTAAAAATTAGCTTTTTACCAAAGGGTAAAAGAGGGATGAGTGAAGCAAAAGATCTGATGTTCATTCCAGCTTTCCTTGGATGGAGCACTTGCTTGCTGCTGTTGCTATTGAATTTTCCATCTAGGGTGTCTCAATTATGCGGGACGGGATACTCAGCCCTGCTTTATGATTTTGGTAATAAGATGGGTTTATTTTCACATAAAAATCTTGCCTTGTGCAGCTTTAAGACATAAACGACATACAGTGACATACAGCATCTGATCAATTAGATCTCAATGTTCTGTATTATATAGTACTGCTTGGCTTTCTCGGCAGTTCTCTATTTGGAAATTTAGCTCAACTTTAAGATACCAAGTTGTTCAATAGAATCCAGCGAAGCTACCTGAGAGCTGGCTGGCCATCCTGCGCAGGGTGACTGAGGAGGAGCGGATCTGAACCTCACCACTGTCCAGAAATATCAGGCCATCTGTTACATATTTCAGCTCTGAGTCTCGTGTCTTTCCCAGTGGGTTTTTGATGGTGAAGTTCTCCACATACTTCTCCAAAGGGTCGTCTAAGGAGCCAATCTTGCCATCCTCCCACAGCCTGTAAAGCATCAGCGTAGGGAAGATCTTGGATAGGCTGGCTATTCTGAAAGACATGGATGGATGGAAAATATTTAAAAAGCAGTATGCTATCTTTTTGACCAGGCAGAAGACAGTTAATGTGAAACTATACACTGATCAGCCATAACATTAAAACCACTGACAGGTGAAGTGTATAACATCGATTATCTCGTTACAATGGCACCTGTCAAGGGGTGGGATATATTGTGAAGCAAGTGAACAGTCAGTTCTTGAAGTTGATGTGTTGGAAGCAGGAAAAATGGGCAAGCGTAAGGATCTGAGCGACTTTGACAAGAGCCAAATTGTGATGGCTAGACGACTGGGTCAGAGCATCTCCAAACGACAGGTCTTGTGGGGTGTTCCCAGTATGCAGTGGTTAGTACCTACCAAAAGTGGTCCAAGGAAGGACAACCGGTGAACCGGTCAGAGTGCCCATGCTGACCCCTGTCCACCACTGAAAGCGCCTACAATGGGCATGTGAGCGTCAGAACTGGACCATGGAGCAATGGAAGAAGGCGGCCTGG
>OOFE01022025.1:0-27185 GCA_900323365.1 Monocentris japonica | reverse complement strand
CCAGCAAGGGACATTTGAAATGCAGTGCTCTCTGGATGGAATTCTGTAGTCGTAGTGCTACAGGAACTGAGGTCTCCACACTTGTTAACGAGGGGCAACTGGCAAGGAATCTGAGTGCGTTCGTGGATATTATTGAGTTCCTTGTGTCACACCAGCAACCGCTGAGGGGGACATTGGACGCTTTGTCAAGAGAGGAGGGGGGAAGTGGACTATTTTTGTCTATGACGGAGTACACACTGAGGAAAGACGATGCCCTAGTCAAGGTTTTTAGCACTATCCCGAAAAATGCCACATAACCATCACACAAAATTCAAAACGAAATAATAGGGCTCATGAGTGAAATAGTGACCAGTGAAATAGTTGAAGAAATAGGAGATAGCTGGTACACACTGAAGGTGGATGGGACCAAGGATCCTACTAGTTGCGAGAATGTGTCAATTGTGGTCCGTTATCGAGACAACAATAATGAAACTCATGAGAGACTGCTGGTAATGGCCAGTACAAAGCACTGTGATGCATTAAGTCTGACAAACCTTGTCCTTTCTGAGCTGAGAAAAGCAGGCCTAACCACAGAAAAGATCCTCAGCCAATGTTACAATGATGCAAGCATGATGTCGGGGAAAAGAGGGGGCATGCAGCAAATAATACAGGAGACAGTTGAACGAGAAGTCCCGTATGTGCATTGTTTCAACCACCAACTACATCTAGTGGTTATCCACACCATGTCATCTGAGAATGCACTACAAGTCTTTTTCGATGTGTGTGACATGCTTTACCAGTTTCTGAAAAAGCCAACTGTGGCTGCAGTGTACACGGGACAACATCTGAAAAGGCTACTGGACCAAAGGTGAACCGGTCACCTGGCTACCGTGTCAGTCATGTTATCAGTTATGACGCTGTTGTGCAGTTCCTTGCAGAGATTGACAGTTCCAGCCTTCACACGGAACTAAGAATAGAGGCAGCAGAGCTCCTAAAATCAGTCCAAGACCCCCACTTCAGGTTTACTGCGGTTATGGTCTACAAAATCCTCGCCCTCCTTGACCCTCCTAACAAAGTGTTACAGGATGGAAAAACAGGCCTCTACACTGGAGTGAGAGAGGTTGTGAAAAGTTCGTTGGATTGCGTGGAGAAGCTCAGGAGTGACTTGGAGTTTCAAGCCATTTGGGCACAGTGTGCCACTGGCGGCACACATGACGCATCAGAAACAGCAGCTCCTCTGCCAAGTAAGAGAATGTGCCAAGTCCCTATCTGAAGCAGTACGTGGTGGAGAGCACTATAGGCCAGCAGGAGGAAGTGAGACAGAGTGCAAGCGGTTCTTCTTCAGCACACTGGACAGTGTCATTGGGGAGATGAAGAAAAGATTTAGTGAACGGAACAGCCAGCTGGTTGAGGCGCTGTGTGCCCTTGACCCAGACAGTCCTCACTTTTTGGATGTGCAGAAGGTGAAACCACCACTGGAGCTCACCAATACAGCTTTGGTGGAATCTGAGTTTTCTGTAGCTCGCCACTTTTTACAGTCTGAAATGGCCCGCTCTACCGAGGATAAGTGGGCCCCTGCTGCCATTCTGCAGCGCTACTCTAGGCCTCTCACCGCCATGCCAACCGTACTTACTGCACTGAAACATGGAGTGACTTTTGGGGCATCCTCGGCGACGTGCGAGAACATCTTTTCAATGCTAACCAACATCTTCAGTCAGCACAGACGAAGCATGCTGCATCCGAGAAAAGCCCGCTTGATCCAACTGGCATTTGAAGAGGATCTTACAAAACACTTTCGGGAAAAAGACTGGAAGGATCGCTTACTCAGGAAGTTCAACAAACAAACAAGGAGGCTGCAACTCTACTGAGGAAAGGTAAGAAAGAATTTTGCTGGTTTATTTTGTAAGAATTCTGCTGGTTTGGCTGGCCGGGGAATTACTTTGGCAGTATAATTTTAGGCTATTTGCATAGGTGTATGCTAGGGCGCTGTCCATAGTACTGAAACGAAGCGGAGGAGACAGACAGACAAACAGACAGACAGACAGAACACGTCAATTAGTTCGGTTTCTTAGCCTGCTTACTTTTCGTGGTTGTAAAAAGAACTTTTGTCCCTAATTCCATTTTCCCCCCATTGTAGCAATCCCCAGACAGAAGGGAAACAACAGGAAAGTGAAGGGACAGTCAATGAGAGAGAGAGAGAGAGAGCTGCAAGCCGCAAACAGTTGTTTCTACGTGCCTCCCCCTGCTGATTTTGACAGAGAATCGTTATCGTTCATAAATTCAAAAAATATTTGGCGCTCTGCTAGTGCTACTGCTAGTGCTAATGTATTCTTTGATTTTGAAACAGTAGCCTTATGCTGTTGTTATTTAGCCTTTCTGAGGCTATTGCATGGTTAAATCAATGAATTTTATTTTATGAAAAAAATTCCCCCCTCAGTCACTTCATCCTGGCGCTGGGCCTGGTTCAGGGCCACATGTGGACCATCACTCACAACAAGTATGGGGCAATATGAATCCTCATGGCTGGAGCAAAGTCTGTATGTATGTACAGTATGTATCTTAGACGTAATGAGTCTTCACATTCCCAACAGTTCCTTCCTCTTTCTATGTCATATTGATCTGTGTAAACAAGACATCTGTGTCTGCTGCCAAAAATAGAGCAATTACATGGTTACATACACCCACTTCGACCTCCTGTGCACATGCACAGACACACATACACACACATGCATACACAATCTGCCATTTTTAGAATATGATTACAAGCTGTCCTGCCATCACCTAAATGCGCCATAGTCTTACTTTTAAGCCTTTACTTTTTGGCAATTGTAATTATCCAACCCGGACAGCTCAGTCGGTAGAGCATGTGACTCTCTCAGTGTGTGGGTTCGATCCCCACATAGCGTTAACTATCACCTTTGTAAGTCGCTTTGGATAAAAGCGTCTGCTAAAAGACTGTAATGTAAAAAGTATGATGATCATAGTAACAATATGGAGAGCATTGGATGCTAGTTTTAATCTTTTTCAACGCAAACTGAGCAGAACTGATGACATTTTAGGCAGTTTAAGTCAACAGCATTGCATGAAAAGGATAGCAGCTTGTCCTTCAGTTGTTACATTGCTCTGTTTGTCTTTACAGACAGACCATTTGCTGGCTGATGAATGATTTTTATGCTGTGGAATCTAGTGTGTGGACGGTAACTTGAATTTATTGACTTGGCTAAGGAGAGACTAAATGTTTGAAGGTAGAGGACAAGTAAAGTAAGTTAGATATTGAGCAGAATGGCTCCTTTTACCATCATGCAATAGCATATTCCTTCAGATTCACAAAAGGCTTTTCAGGTCATAACAAAGAGCCGACTCATTCCTATGACAAGTTTAATCAGGCACATGTAAACATAGTCATACCACGTTAAAAAGGCTCAGTGAATAAGTGAGTCACACAGAGTAACTGTACTTTCCTACACCCTTCTCTTTTCCAGAGGTTTCTTTCATTTTATTAATTCTCACCCTCCACTGCTTCTCTCATAAGGATGATATATGACCAAGGGATTGGCCCAATGAAACACGAGATTGTCTGCCACTGTCTGTAATTAACATGAGCAGGTACACACAGAAAGCCCACAGATCTGACAGTATTCCCCTTGAATGGGCTGAGAGGGCCCAGGGACACCATTACCCTAACTGATGAGGGCCATTTCTCATTCCTGGCCAGTCACTTCACAGCCATTAGTGTGTGCATTATCGACCTGTGGAGAGGTCTTTGTGCTCACAGGGAAACACCTGCAGGTCAAATGATCCCACCTCCCCTACCCCTCCTCAGTCCTCACTAACCCTCATCAGCAGGCATGAGATCAGGGAGAGAGAATAAGGACGATGTTCCCAGTCTGGGAGATGGAGCAACAAAAAGTGAGAAACAGAGAAGGAAAGAGAGAGTGTGTGCATGCTTGCATGTGTGTGTGTGCAGTATAAAGTATGGAGGATGGGTGTGAATGGATGTATGCATTCAAGAGCCCTGGAGTGGCACAAATATAATGGGAGAAAAGCGAGAGCAAGGAATGAGGGAGGTGCTCTTAACCTTGCCCCCTATAGAACTGCTGATAGATACATCATTTTTCTGACCTCAGTGGTGGGTGGATTTATTATACAAAATGGACTCGGATAGCGCCAACAAGAATGGCCAACCAACTTCTCTCATCCACTTCCTGCCTAATCAATCCACTTAGCAACTTAAACAGCTTTGTGAGAAAGCCTGCCACAGCACCCGGCTTGTCGGGCGATGACGTCAGGCACAGTGAGCCTCCTGCACCATAAGCGAATGCAGTTCAGAGAAACCCCTGACTTTCCTTTACCATACCTTTGTGCGTGGATGAGCACGATGCATGTTCTGTTTGCCACTTCAGAGTGTTCTAATACTTGTAATTGACTAGACATACTGTAGCCTAACTGTGGACAGCTAATGCCTATTGATAGTCTTGGTTATAGTCTACCACTGCCATTGATAGTTATATGTATATAATACTTTCCCTTCTTCTAGACCACAAACACACACACACTGAAACAGAAACCACCTATATTGGCAATCTCAGAGCCTGTACCCATCAATGAATACTCCTCTCTCCTCTGACCGGAATCACATCCATATCTGCCGACTCAACCAGTGAAATTTATCCAGAGGTTCCTGTCCTCTACTATAAGCGTATTTCTTCCTCTCATTGCAGATTTTACTTTTCCAAATACATTTCCAAATTCTAGTCCAATATAATCCTAAATCTAATGTGATATCCCCCCCTCCCACACACACACACACCCCATCACTGCATTCCTACCCCTATATTCAAGTCAGTCAAATTATTAATGGGGCATCCAACTCAATGCCTCCAATAGCCGGCACTTATGTGTACATTTTGAAGGAGCATCACATTTATATAGATTTCATTCATCTTGTCTGTGATGTACTAAACTCTCCTTTTTTCACTGCACATATTGGCTGAGGATGACTGTTGAGGCTGAGAGGGTGACTAGCTGTCATTTAACATAAGTTGCCCTCTGTACACACAGTCAAGTAGCCTCCTCTGGTGTGGCCCCATCTCCTTCTCCACTGTCATTTCAACTGACAAGTGACCTAAAAACTCACCTTGGAACTGTTCACATCACCCTGTTTAGACAAGTGCCACGGAGGCCATCCGCTGCTCGCAAAATTGTCTGAGAAGAGAATGTGCAGAAGTTTCAAAAGGCTCCAGCTTTGTCTCAACAGCCCCTGGGGAACCACTTGATAGATAGATAGATGAATTTGTGATGTACGTGCTTAAATAACACAAAACAGCCAATTTAAACTACATGACACCACACACACATATTTCAAAACCACCACACAGTTCCGCACAGGAATGAGAGTGAGAGAAAGAGATAGTATCCAATAATCCAGCTCCAGAATGAACAGGTATGACAACCCCTGATACAGCCATACAGTGCAGAGTGTGTTAAGAAAAATTGTACAGCCCACTTGAGGGGTGTTGCAGGGAGGGATATTATGTTAGTTTCTATCATTTTTGTTGTTTTGTTACTTTAGAATTTACTATAATTTTGTGCTTCTTTTATTTAATTTTAGAGCCCCCGAAAGATAATATTTTTCTTTGGGCAGGGCTAAGCCCCCTTAGACCCCCCCATAGATAGATAAATCTGGTGTACATTTCCCAGTTAAATCTGAGTGGAAAAAGCTAGTCAGTCGTGAGAAAACTGTATCTGGTTACAAATTATAAATATTTGTTCATAAAATGTATCAAAAATGTCAAATTACATATGTCAATATATTTTATTTAATTAAAATATATATATATTGTATTTTTAAAATACAAAAAATACATTGTAGAAACTGTAGATTCTGGCATTCTTTCAACAACAGCAGTATTTCATTTTGTGCAGCCTTTATTGTTGAAGTTGGCTGACATTTAAGCATGCATATGCCTTTTTACAAACAGTCCAGAACATATTAGTCATCTGGTCACCAACCACTGCAATACAGTGCGGGAAAGAATAACAGCAAAAGCAAAACAATAAAGATAATACATAAAACAATGTTATGCTATTTACAATATACATATATATTACGGTAAATGTGGAAAAATGGTAAATGTATACATTTCCCGGCAGGTTGGTAAATGTAGATATTTCCCAAGGTAAATCTGGTAAATGTGTACATTTCCATGTGTACATTTCCCGGTGGAAAATGCTGTCACAAATAGCACAAGACTCTCTCAGTCCTGCCATACAATTTGTTGTGGGACTGACATACCACGTGACCAAAATACCTTCAGACTATCATCAGATTGGCTTCTGTAGTAAACTGAGCTCTATGAGGCGTGGGAGATTTATTCACCACAACATCTTAAGGTAAAGGTAACTTGTTTTTCTAGCTAAAATAATCAAAATCCTGCACAGATAAAGATGAACACCTGCATCTTCACAGAGAGTCTTGATCGTTCCCTCACAAACAAAAATGGAAATACAGTGACAGTCAGTCGCGACACCTGCAATGTAATGATAGTTTGACTGACAAGGCTGCAGGAAGGAGAGAAGCCAAAATCCAACCAAGAGTACAAATGGAAGCAAAGGTACTATCTGATCGACTGTAACGGTGTGTAGAAAATTGCCAGGAGAGGCTTAGACCCTATTCTTGTGGCAAAAGAATATTTATATGATGTAATCAATGAAGCCCATATTAAAACAGGAGACAGGGGGCGTAATGTGTAAGGAGCTTTGTCTTATTACAATGTCACTGTTGAGGTAGCCTCTACCTGAACCTGTGCGAGCATTGCCAGCTTAAACACAAAAAAGTCAGAAAGAGTGTTATTGTAAAGCTTATTGTATCCAATGCGACAAACTCACATTGCCAAGTGGACCTAATCAATATGCCAGGACTACCGCTTCATAATGGTGTATCAGGATCTGTCATGGTCCCGGCTGGGCCTCCCTCTCATCCCTAGTGTGTCTGCTGTTTTTTCCCCTTTCCTAGTGTTTCTTGTTGATTCCCTGTTTGTCCTCTCTCTCTCCCTGTCTGTGTCCTGGGCGGGGCTTTCCGTCAGTCACCTGTACACCTGCCTCTCATCAGCTCATCAACTCCTGCTGCATATATACTCCGGCTCTGCACTCCAGTCTTCGCCAGATCGTTAGTTTACCAACGTGGTAGCTACTGTCCATGGTCACACTAAACCTTATGTTCCTCGTGTTTACTCTGCTCTCTACTAATCCCGTGTCTCCCTGTGTTCAGATTCACTCTCCCAGTCACCTCCGCTCGTCTGCCTCGCCCAGCTCCCTGCCTGCCTGCATCCCCGTGGTCACTCTGCTCTCCCTGCCTGCTCCGCTCTGCCACCACCCCGGTTCCTGCCTCCAGCTCCACCACATCTTCCCCTAAATAAACTTCACTAACAGTTTCCAGCCGTTGTCCGTGTCCTGCTATTGGATCCTATCTAAGCTCATCTCCTAACACATGTAGAGATGCTGATTTAAGAATTTGGAGTGGTTTCTTGTTTTTTCCAGAGCTGTGTATGTGTATCTATCTATTGCACACTTTGAATTTCACAATTTTTAAGGCTTTTCACAAAGACTCATTGGGTCCACAAAGCATTTTTTGTTATTATCACAAGTTATTTTTTGTTGTCCATGGATTGAAGTACTTTATAGACTTAGTTAAAGAGAGGGGATTACTAATTTTGCCCCCGCTGTCTGTCTAATGTAACTATATGCTCTTTACTCTGCCTGCAGATCAAAGCTGCTACAATTTTCAGTTCAGACCTGTGTGTACAACTGCCCTGACCTTTATTGTCACGATGACAAAGCATAATTATAATTACTTACTTTTTTCTACCAATCCATTTGTTATTACTGTCTTTATCATATCTTTCTAAATTGTTATATCTTATTGCCTCTGTGAGCCCATCACATGCCGTTGCCATTTTGCTCCATGGGCTCAGCTATCTGTTAGAAGAGAAAAAAACTAAAACATCTCCATGCCACATGATTCCCTCAACCTGCATGACCAAAAAGAGTCCCATTAACAAGAACATTCCCAAGGTGTTAGGGATCTGTAATTGCATAAATTGTACAGTCACATCTGGTCACATGCACACAGTGGCTACCTCAAAGACAGAAAAACAAGGACTTCCTGCAGGGATCCATAGCCACTGTCAACATTCAATATTTTACTCTCCATTCACTTGTGTTTTGAGAAGCTAGTCTAAAAGCTAATCATATTTCATATATTTTCTGTGATCTGGATCATATTTTTATGATGCAATTCTGCCTGTTTGCAATTATCAATGAGAAACCTTTGTGCCTACAAGAAATCTTGACAATGGCTCTGTGTAGAGCAGGTGCACATCCAGTTACGTGTATTGGTGTAACTATGATATAACACTTATATCATCGATGCCTTGAGTTCTCTTCCAGAACAATTCATATTAATCTCTATTAATGCTTTTAGAAACAAATGTTTTTTAATATCAGGCTGTCTTCCATAAGAGCATGTTATTTTTTTATTAATATTTTTCTCTGATTGTCTGTTCTCTTTTCATAGTGTGTCATGTCTCCCAAACCCTGTTGGCAACAAGAGAATATTAGGGTTGTGCAAAAGTTCAGAGCAAACTATTGATCTGTCCATTTTTGCTGAAGGGTGAAGTCATAACCCTTATACCATTACCTTTGTCTTAAGTGTGTAAAGGTGTCATTACCACCTGTGGGGAGGCTGATTCTGACACAAAGGCACATTGAGTGACATACCTCAGTGGTCCAGGCTGTGAATGTGGAGGATGAGGTCCTGATTGCAAAAAATACTGTTGATCAAGGGACCTGCAGCGCTCAGCCATTCAACATGTCATGGCACACTCAGTGTGACTTCATTTCATAATTAGAGCTATATTGTCACGGGTAGCTTACTGGCGGACCCAAGCGCAGAACACAGAGGCAGAGACCGGTGAAAAGTTAACAGGTTTATTATGCAGAATTCACCAGAGCTGGGGATAGGCAGGTAGGCAGGGTCAGGATTACCAGGGTCTGAGGCAGACGAAGCAGACAGGGATCAGGCAAGGCAGAGTCAAGCAGAACAGAGATCGGGGAACCAAGAGAGGTAACGCTGGAAAGTGATGTGATACATACAACAATCTGGCAAAGTGTGAGAGGAAGGCCGGGGTTTGAATGCAGGTGGGGTGATGAGCTGATGGAAGACAGGTGTGCCAGGGGGAAGGCGTGATGAGCCAGTGACAGGGAGGAATGGAGAACACAGGAGACACAAGGGGGAGCTAGAGGCACGGCTGTGACACAGATACATTGTATCAACATATAATCGTGTTAAATCAATGACTGAATAACACTGAATTCTGATGTTCAACATTGATGTTCAATGTTGATTCATCTGGGTAGGACACAAAACATCTTCCAAGGATACCTATGCACTAATCCAACTTGGATAGCTTCCTATCAACCTAGGGTACCTATACACACAACTACACACATCGTAAAATTATTGTTACTGTTAAAGCATTAATCATCCTTCCAAACCATTGTACTGTTGCATCAAAGAGCCACAACTGGCATCATCTTGTCATTACAAACCCAAGGACATTTATTTTCAGATTTATATGCATTTTATTTATTAGACATTTCTTTATTTTGTATTTATCAATAGACTCTATTATTCATTTATTTCTAATTATGGTGAATTTTTGTCCTCCATAGTGTATGCATGTGCATGAGATAAAAAAAAAACATGCATCAGAATCATATCATATAACAAATAATGCAGGTAAATCTATAACAAGGCAAATACTGCAAGACAAATATTGATTATTTATATATATTTATTTTATTCATTTATGTCCTTGAAAAAAATTCAAAACATGCACTTTTCATATAAAATATTTTCCACAAAAGGAAACACTGGCACAGTGCGAAGGACTAGCCTTAATGACATTTCAATTTGAAAATAAGCAAACAAAAGGTACACATTGATTGACATGGAATTCCTTATACTAGGACTGGGAAAACCACAACAAGGCCAGATGTACTGGTATCCTTTGTCATGTAAAACACACCCTAAAATATAGGATGAATACTTAAACGCTACTTAAACCATGGGTGAAAACAACTTAGAGCATAAACTTCCAAACATCTCACACAAAAACATTGCAAATCAAACCCTTTGTAACAGCTTCACAACAGAACACTGACAATAGTTTAACACTAGTGTTAGAACACTAGTGTCACTAGATTGTTTTACTTTGTCACCAACTAATACATTTGAACATCAGACAAAACAGTAATAAGAGCTACTTCTTTGTCTCACCCCTCCCAAAACAAATAACAGAAAAGTACTGTAAAATTTTAATGCAACAATTCTGGAAGTATTGTTCTCTATGGCTGCAGTATTTCTGCAACGTACAACATAATCAATCCAAATGCTCATGCAGCAGCTCTGACAAAAAGTGGGTGCTCTTTCATTCGTTTAAGGGTTCTAAACACTTCTAATAAAATGAAAAACAATGAACAGTAAAGAGCAACCTTGTACACAGCATATTTCACACATGAAGGCATAGTAAAATACAACATTTGGATATGGTATATAAAATGGAAGATGTGTGGGTTATATGTTGCTGCTATAAAATGAACAGCTCTTCTGATGTTGTACATTACAATTTTGCATCTTCAGCAACAGCAATATTGTTCAAAGCTTTATCCCCTGGGTGGCGCCCATGAGCTAGTAATGAGACTAGTCCAACAGACAACAGGAGTTAGCTTTTGTTTTCAGTTCAGTTCATGGCGATAAGGGAGTACACATGTAAAAAAAAACAACAAACTTGTGTTCAACTTGTAGAGTTGCAGTGTACACATGAAACAACTCTTTGATTGTTTGGTGAAGTAAGGCACCTTAGAACAGCATAGAATCCTCCCAGATCCACATGGGAGCAAAGACAGTAACATAGCACCAACTTCTTAGAACAAAATATATTGGCTTCCTGCAGAAACCTCATATGCTAACACACCCCTACTAATATTCCTCAAAATAAACCTGAAAACACTAATGTTGTTCAGTAAAAAGGAGTCTGTGCTAAAGAACCAATTAAAACAAATCATAATAAAATTCTGAATATTACATGAATTTCCGCTATGGGATTTCGAAGGCTGATTGATTGACTGTCAACATATCTGCAAACAGATATATCTCTCTAAGGAACTAGGAAAAAGCACAATGAACAGTTGTGCTTGATGTAATTTTGGTGTTGCACTTTCATTGGAAAGATACACTGCTTTCCCTTGGGTCATACTACTTCGAGTTAAAATCCTTTTCCCCCATTTGTTCGTGTGGATCAAGGTGGATCCTGACCCTATTGTTCACTTGGCTACTTCTATGGTTAGAGTACTATTGTAAAATCATGTAAAATTGGTGACCTATCCCTTTAAGTTGCAATCTATGGAAATATAAACTGAAAGGGATAAGTGTGTAGGTGTGTGTGCTTGTGCGTCTGAGCAGGCTGTGTGGTGTTAAAAAAAACAAAAAACAATCTGTTCTTCAGATCCACTCAGAACCCGTTCCCTCTCCAAACTTGCTATTACTGTTGCTGCTGCTACCTCTGTCTGTGTCTGCCTTGTTGGAGGAGTGTCTGGAGGCCTGCCGGTGCTTGCGCTCACGGTGGGGCTTACTGTGGGTACCGTTGTGGTTCTGCTGCTGGCTGTAGGCCTGAATAGAAGCCTCCACCCTGTTCTGCGCCTGACGGATGCCCTTATGAAGAGCTCTGCGGGCATCACCCGTCCCTCCCCTGGTCTGGTTGTCATCATTACTGGTGTACTGCTGACGCTCCTCTTGAGCGATATTGACACGGTTCTGCTGGCATGCCATCTTGGCATTACTGAGGTCAGTGTAGGGTAGTGGCTGGTCATGGTGCCCGGTAGACACCAGAAGAGGCTTGACAGTGATGTTATACTCCGGTGGAGCTGAAGGTGAGTTCCACGAGAAGGGGTAGCTTCCATAACCCTCTCCACTCACTCCCCCCGCTCCTACCTCATTAAGATCGCCTGGTCGTCTTGTCAGCCCATACAGCTCATCCTCAGGGAGCGGCCCACAGCAGGAGCGCAAGATATCACAGATGGTACCTGTGCCCAGATGAAGCATCTCCCATATATTGAGTGCCAGGCAGAGCAGCGAGACGGTGTACATGATAAGGAGAAAGATAGTCTTTTCAGTGGGCCGTGACACAAAGCAGTCCACGCTGTGTGGGCAGGGCGGGCCTGAGCAGACATAGGTGGCGGGTACCGCCAAGCCATAGAGGGCATACTGCCCACACAGGAATGCCACCTCCAGGAATGAGCGGGTCAAGAGTTGAAGCACATAAATGCGCATCAGGCCATCCTCCTTGATACGCTGGCGCCCATCATGGCGCACCTTGACTTTTCCTTGTCCACTGCCACTGCCTCCTCCGGCTCCATCACCATCATTCTCCACCTCGGCCACATCATAGATCATCGGGTCTTCCTCATGGTCGTCCTCAGCTTCTTCAATGCCCCTATGTTGCCTCCTGGCGCCGAGGTAGTGCTTTTTGGGTTTTTGCTGGGACAAACCACCCACTCTGCCACTGTCTACCTGTACCTCAGCCTGAGTGATTTTGTTGACAGCATAGCCCAGGTACATGAGCGAAGGTGTGGCCACCAGAATGATCTGGAAGACCCAGAAGCGGACGTGTGAAAGTGGTGCGAAGGCGTCGTAGCACACATTCTCACAGCCCGGCTGGCCTGAGTTGCAGACAAACTTGCTCTGCTCATCATAGTAGATGGACTCACCTCCTACAGCCGTCAGCACAATACGGAAAACAATGAGGACTGTGAGCCAGATCTTGCCCACAAATGTGGAGTGGTTGTGGATTTCTTCCAGCAGGCGAGTCAGGAAACTCCAACTCATGGTGGTGGCAGGAAAAAGGGTCTACACAGAGAGGCAACATACACGTCTGTAACACCTCTAGGCTTCTGTGGAGGATTAAAGAATGCAGAGATGATTAACACCTGTGTGGCATGTATACAAAATCATATGAAAAATACGCACATAAACACTCTCAGAAACCAAAAATAGAATATTACCCTCTAGGGCCCAATAGCTATGTTTTAGTACATATATTTATAAACCAATATTTATCAGAATTTTACAGTCTATCAGTAACTGGGTATATTCCACCAATAAAGGAAAAGTAATGGCAATAACCATGCAGGAAAATACTTTTCTGACATGTAGCCTATCTCTGCACTTACTGTTTACATATAAGCATTTTTAGAAATCTCTTAAAAATTAATAAAATTAATAAAAATTGTCAATATAAATTTTAAATCATGGATGCTCGTAACACTGATTCATTTCTGCTTTGTCAGGAGAAATAGTGAGCAGTAAAAATGTACTTTTGTAACAGTAGCCATGAAAATAATTTGAAATACCTCATATTTAATTTCTAGCATTACTACTTTCTCTGGTGTAGAAAACTCTACTAAAATAAGCGTATGAGGATGATGTAGAGAGCAAAATAAGAAGAACAATCTCCAAACATCTGTCTGTGTGCTGTCCAGACAGGAGGGTGATGGATTTGGCTGCGTTCAGCTCAAATGAGTTCAGTTCAACCTCCATTCTAATCCCAAAGGGCGAATGATTTGAAAAAATAATAGACCATAAACACAATGTAGCACACATTTGCACACAACATAAGAATAACAGAATAGCAGTCAAGATTAAAGCTGATATTCTATCTAATTAGGAGCTTGATGCCTGAATGGACAAATAAGTGTTTATGTTTGTTTGTTTGTGTTTGAGTGCGCGTGTGCGTATATATATGTGTACAATTGACCTCTGTTGGAGCCCCTATCCTAAATATTTATAACACAAGATGAAGACAGATAAATGGGCATCCCTCCGTGCTTACAATTACCTAGGGCAGGGTGCCAGGCTTGCTATACATTATGGCCATGTGGAAAAAAGGTGAAGACCACCCTTCTGCATTGGACAAGATTTCAGTCCACAGTAACATATGCATAGGCAGGCATACACAAAACTACCAGCATGCATGTATACATGTGGTTTGGTATTCTGTGTAAGATGACATAAAGAGATGTCTTGTTCCCATGCTTCTTTTCCATGCAGCTAATGCATCATAACAAAGTTTCCAGAGTCTGGCTCAGATATTATTTCCACTGTAGTGCAACATAGTGATGCTAAAATTGCTCTAACCTCTATCATGGATAAATCATACAAAGTGTGCTGGTCTGATTGTATCCATACACAGAATATTTTGGAATACAGTACATTATAAATTTACGCCTCTGACAAGCACTGCTGATTGTTATAGATACAATGTTTATACAGTAAGACCACTACTGGTTTTACTGTACAAAGAAACATGGAGCAGTCCACCAGAGACAACACAATTACCATGTGCTTGAGCCTAGCCAACACCTGTTGCTACTTACTGAAAATTTTCTTGGGCATACCCCTTTGTGAAAATAAGCATAAGCATAAGAAATGTGGGCATATTCCACTGATAAAGTACAGAGGAATTGAGATGCTGTTTAAGACAAAGAATGCCAGTCATCATCACATGAAGGCCAACCACAACCAGTGGAAGGTCAATGGAATAGTTACCCTTGAAAGAAATCTGATTATGGATCATCTGAAATTTCCTTCATTCCCAATATTTTTGCATTACTTATAACCAAGCAGAAGTATTTTTCAATGCCAGCAATGTTTCATAAGATAGAGGAAAATAAAATAAGAAGTGCATGGTTTTGAGAGGGAGCTATGAGCAATATTTGTATAATCTGTGTCCTCTAAGTGGCTTAAGAGATCATTAGAATTATGTCTATTACCTTTTGTCCTCCATTTCTCCACATAAACTCAGAAATACTGTGCCTTGGCAAATAAACTATTCTCCTTTTCTGTGCCCCATAAGTCAGCAAGCCCATCCATAGCTTACTGCAACTCTCAATCTCCTTTTCATCCCACTAACAACTTCAATTAGGGTGATTAGCACTCGATGTGGACTGCTGAACTATGGAATACTTGTACAGACTGAAAGAGTAAAATGCCCTAGTCTAGCTGATAAGAAAGAAGCTGCCAATGGACTAAAGAGGTTCTTTAGTTAATCGATATTTTCCTTTGGAATTAATCAAACATAGACTTGCAAAGGTGCAACTAAAATCATTACCTGACTTAAAGTATTGGATATCAGATTTTATGTTAAAAGCAAGAAAAAGCACAGATTTGGATTAGGAACCAACATGCATTCATCAAAAATATGATGACTGGAGAATTTTACACAACCAGTGAAGTAAAGCTCTGAAATCCTGATAAGGAGGGTTTGTAAAAAAAGTCCAATTTTCTGATGGAATAATAGGTTCACTTGAGGTTATCAGTACTTCAGGAGGTTTGTTTTCTGTGCTAAACAGTGCAATGGGTTGATTAATATTGGAGAGGTGACCACTGGCTGAGACATTATATTTGAATGAATTGATTCTGACATGTTACATTGGCCTTCTACTTAAGCATGCCCCAGTCGATATAATATTAGTTTAAATAAGGGAAGCATCAGCAAAATAGCAGACAAGTTCATTTGCAGGAGAAGGTTGGAGATCCAAAGCCTTCAAGTAAAACTGTACTGTAATTTGACAGACAGTTTAGTCTATGCCGGGACTGGAAAGAAGACCAGAAAATGATTTGCTTTGCTAAACTATTGCTGACATTGCAGTTCTGCATTACTGTACAGAGCCTTTTGTAACTATGACACTGACAGCAGAGCAGTTTATGTTGTTCTGATCAGATTGTGACTCTTTCACACTGGACTGCTTTGAAAGTGAACCACTAGCCATTCATTCAGGTTTTACCTTTTTTAGTATTTTTGTAACAGTTTTTATATCCCACAAAGTATGATGAAATTTCAACAATACCATTCCTTTCAAGTAAAATACAAACATAAATAACAAGGGCTTGGGTTTCTATACATTTCAGCGCAAAGACAAGCCACTAAGGAAGAGGAAACCCTCGCTCAGGGCTAGGGAATGCAGTTGCACTCAGGAGGTAAGGGCAGGGATAGTGCACACTTGCCTGTTGTTTAACTGTGTTTAGGTGCAAGGAGAACCACACAGATGGTTCTGTCAAGGCTAGAGTAGGTACTGTAGGTCTTATCCAAAAAGTGTGTGCATTCTTGACTATGTTATTCAGTTAGCCCTGTGACACAAGACAAATAGGTCACCTCAGACAGGTCCACCCCAGCTTGTCAGTAAAACTGTCTGTAAGAAATCAAGGAGGAGTGAGAGGACCTCACTGAAACTCTGCTTTGTAGAATTGTGCTCTTGCCACTGGTCATTCTTAGTAAGTACCAGGAGTGCTGGGCTTTGAGGCAAGGACTGGGCTTTACTAGCTTTGATTACTGCACTACTACTGATATACTACTGATTACTGGATCGTTTAATTCTCCATGCAGCATAAGCTATTCATTATTGCACTTGTAAGAAGTTCCATCCGCATGAAATGGTGTCACTTTGCTGTTTACTGAAATGTTTCTGCATCATATTTAATTGTTTTTCCCACACCACGTGATGTGGGCATCAAGAGCCAAATTCAGGTCATCAGACACTTAACCCCTATATACCAGTGCACTATCAAATTGATTCATGGTACTTGAGAAAATAATTGGATTTGGTTTTCTTTGATTTATTTTGTATCTAATTAAGATAAAAGTAACCGTTCAATTATTGTGACTATTTAACATAGTTATGAATCGCTGTAATCTTTATAAACTCCCACAATGCATCCTTGTATTGAACAAGAACAAGATGATCATCTGATTGGCTGTCTCCCCCTACTGCACACTCCCCATGCCTTGCCTTCTCCTGGATTTCAGCTGGCAGTGTCGATGCTGATGAGAGTAGTCAATCCTGGACTTGCCCATACAAACAGTGTGGTCCAAAGGAATAACATTAGAGAAGATACATGCATAAAATTTCAAGCACTTTGCCAAGCAAGCTGTTAGTCTTGTTTTTAATCTTAACTCATTTTTTCACAATTGACTATTCCCAAGTCTGCCTATATCTGATTGCTGACATTCTCACTATTACAATCCACTGGACGGTTGTTCTGTAAATGGATGGTTAACCAGATAGGATTTTAGAGCAAAGCAGTCAGGGAGCTCGCCTGTAAGTCAGTCAGCTGAGCTAACTCAATGATGGACCAACGTGCACCACTCTCAGACAGAGGAGGCAGAGGGGGAGTTTTCGTTGTTTTCAGTAACTTACAGTTGAAGTATCACTGTAAAGGAACTAAACATGGAACTAACCCTGTTCTCACCAGGGACCCTGATTCCGTTATCAACAGCACTTTCTTTTTCCACTTTTTTATATCAAACATTTTTTGCTAATATTTTCACACTATTAACTGACAATAACTTCAAGAACTTTCCGACTGTGTGACCTAGAGGACTCAAACTAACACTCGTCTCATCAGTGACCTCCTCAGTATCGTCCTCTGTGGATCCTGAGGACACCAGACAACATTTCTGCACACAAACACAGCACTGTGCCAGTGGTCAAGTGTGACAACAAGAGGCAGACAAAACAACAGACATCATTACAATCAAGATCATTACAAAGACCCACCTCCCACCCTGAATCACAGACAATCACAAGGACTTTGTTGTTTCTTGCAGTCTGGTAAGTACAAGAGTTATGAGGGAGGCACAGAGCAAGAGAGAGTTTTTTTGAGTTTAGTTAGTCTCTATTGTGCAGTTATAAAGGCATTTGTCTATCTTGGATTATTGCCGGACCCTGGAGGGGCCGAATGTCCCTAACTCACTGAGTCACTCTGCATGTCCATAAGAATGACAGCGGCTGCCACTCACGCAAATACGGCCACGCAGACCTGGTTGGCCTACACCAAGTTGAGGTTCAGCATAGATTAACAGTCTTGTGCAAAGTTTCTTTACTTTTTGTACATATAAATTAGTAAGTGTATGAGAACACTTATAAGGTACAAAAGGTACAAAATAAATTATTTTCACCACTATGCACACAGTGGCAGTAGCATGCTTCAATAGTTTTTTTGACACTCTAAAAATATAAATACATTTATGAAACATTGTTTTTCAGTGAATTTCTTAGTCAAAACAACATTATGCTGGTGAAGCAGTTCTGTATTTATAGAAGTAGGCTATTTATACAGTTTGCCCATTTCACTAAACAAGAAAGTAATCATATGGAAAATAAATCATCCAATAAATGACACAACTAGTCATCTTCAAGGTACCAGTCCAGGGTCAGGCACCAACTAGCATTACGTGTCTTGTTCTGATGCCACTTAAAGAACAAACACAATAAATTATACTAAATTAATAAAAAATAGTGATAATTGGTCAGGTTTTTGTTTTTCTTGATTTTGGTGACACTTGTGGTTATGAATGGTCATTGCTTTGGTGTTTTGCACTGCATTTTCCAGCAATCATTTCACAACAATGTCTCCAGTACCCAAATAAATCAGCATTGGCTGTTCTACTGAGACTAGTGAAGCCACTACAAATAAAAACGACGATCTTCAATTTTGTAATGGAAGAGAACGGCTCTGAGCGGAGTGGTCCAGAGTGGCTTTGCCCCACAAGCTTCTCCCAAGAGGAAATTGATGTGAGTAAAGCAAGATTAACTGAATCATATATAATAATCTGGTAAAGATAGAATTTAACAAAGTGTACCATCTAATGAATCAACTGTTGAGAAGGGTCACAGTAATGGAGGATGCTTAGGGAGATATACTTAGGTCAAACCAAATTATAAGGTTCTCTTGTCTCCCCCAGCCGGGGTACTGCCTGGGGTGGCTGGGTCAGCACTCTAATAGCTGACAAGGGGTAAACTACTAAGGGTAAAATCACATGGGAAAGATTGGAGGAGACTGGACTTTTGTTGAAGGAGCTGGGGTTGCCTATGGGTTTTATTTCAATAAGAGTTATGATCATGGGTTCATCATAGTTTTGCAACATTCTTAGCTAACACAGTGCTAAAACGGAAGAAGACCAGTATGGAGAGTGGTCTGGGTATGCGAAACTATGCTAACAATAACATAAAAGTGTTGGCTACCAATGTTAGCATCGGCTGAAGAACGGCTGTCGTGGCAAGAAATTGAATACTTAGTGAGGCTCCTGGTGTGCTTTTTAGTCGTACGGCTCTATAGTAGTATACTAGTAGTTTCATAGTCACTCACCCACCAGACCCCCTTATAGTCAGAGCTTTTTGCCATTGAAAATACAAACACAATGGGCCTCATTCACACAACCTTTCATAAATTATTTGTAAATGTTTGTACTTATGTGTGTACGAAAATGCCAACATGGGATTCAGGAAACAAGCGGGAAGCCCCGATTTGTGCGTAGAACAGGTGTTTGATGAATGAATGATTAATGGATTTTTCATAAAGAATAAGCCGTTCTAAGAGCCTTCCTGCATGTTTCCAAACACACGAACAAATTCCTGCATGTTTCCAAACACACGTAGGTTTTGATCGTACCAACGAACCAATTCAGATACAAACAAAATGATGAATCAAACGCTTTACAAACATAGTCTGATTCATCATTTTCAGATACAAACATAGTCTGATCTTACGTACGTTTCCTGAATGAGGCCCATTATCTCTCAAGGACTTAGGAGAGGATGAGTTGAGAGATGAGTTTACATACATTTTCTAATATAAGGAGAACGCAAAGATTTAGAATATTTCTTTCACTATGTCTGTCTCTCTCTATTTCTTTCTTTCCCACACACATACACACACAGACTAGGCCAAATCTTTGTCTATAAATGAAAATGTCACACACTCCGATGGTGTACTCTGAAAGTGTTTCTACTTTTTGTTGGCAGTGAAGAGTATAAGCACTTATTTCTTCTGCCAGATGTAGAATAACTGGAACCATGCTTCTCCCCAAATGCAATTCATTGTGGAATTCTGAAACGCAACAGAGACAAAGTCTTTGTCTTTCCTTTACATGGGTATCAAACAGGGCATTCTTTTAATAGCTGTGCCCTAAAGCTCATGTCTAAACACAGCCTTAGCAGTAGTACACAAAGGGAAAAGTAATGACAACAATGGAATGCTTAACCATAATTGCTATTGTTACTGAATGTCGCCTGATGAGCGTTGAGGTCATGACTCTATTTGACTGCCTATACCCTCCACACTAGACGACATTTTCCATTCTTCTCCCAAAAATTCTAAGTATATATATGTTTAAATAATATAAACCTTTTTTGTGCAGTGAAAGGCGATGAAATACTGATGACCTGAAGAGGAACACACACATATTAGTTATTCACTCCCACCTAAGTATTATCCAATACCAAGTACTGATCAAATACCAACAAATTCATTACTTTTACTTAATAATAAAGCCTTTGACTGACGGTCTGTCTGTCTAAACCACTGAAAATGCACTTTAAAACATCAAAATACACAAATAAAATGTCAATGAGTTTTCTCCAGTTCTGAAAAGGATACTTTTTACAAATGCAAGGTTTCTGATAGGTTGGATTTTAGCCTTGGATTTGCCATGTAGCAGATTTACAGCTGAAACAATAAGAGCTATCATACAAATTTATTGGGACGTTAAAGCCTTAAATAAAGTAAAGTAAAATAAAATAATAATAAGAAGAAGAAGCAGGCATCTCAAAATAAACTAAGCTCACATTCAGGCTGAGCAAAACAAAGAGGAGTATAAATTAATCCAATTTTAATCAACAAGTCAACACACATAAATGTGTGTATGCACACACTTATAATTGGATCATATGTTAACAGGGCAGAACCACCTGTTGGGGAAAAAAATGTTGGCAGATCATCAGTTTATTCAGTCAGTTGAATGGGAGTACAGGACTCCATCCATTGCAACATGATATCAGTAAATGATCATGTATCGGTCTTATGATTGTCACATTAGCAGAGAAAGAGGGGAGATAGTGAGTGCTCAGTGTTTTTCCATCTCACAGATGGTTAATTAGTATTTTCCATTCTTACAATGTTTCTGCTTCCACACCACACACCATTGCATCCTCCCCTTTCCAAGACCATGAAGACCTGGCAATTCAGGGCCATTCAATGTTGGAAGTTTTCAGAGGTACTCCTAATCTGTGTTCATGTAGAACAGAGAAGTTGTCACCTTAGCACTGTAAGTACCTAGACTTCATTTGTAGTATACAGATTTCACTGAGTGATGGGCATACTATACATATTCCCGACAAGCACCACGAATGGTCAAAGCAGTGTAGTGGCAATAAGAATTCAATTCAATCATGACTTTTGACTGTTTTTACTTTTTCACCAGTTTATAATGCAATTGTCAAAATGCGCTGTTATTCTCTGTCATGTCTAGCTCTAGAAACAGTGAAATGCTTCACTTTTGTTGGATGGCTGGTGACTGCGATTCTTTAAGAAATTATTAGGTTTTACCTTATGCAAGGGATTCACAGAAAGAAGTGCAGATGCGTTTGTGGTTATCTTTTAATCAGGTTTCTGGTTGTGGTTATGGAGATACGGATAAAGAGAAAGGTGAAGCAACCACAGAAATGAGTGACTGGTGAGTAATGCCACAGTCACAATGTAACTGCCAACTCAACACACCATGTGCTAATGATAATGAAGGAAGTATTTCTTGACAAAAGTAATGGCAAGACACAGCAGATTTATATGTATGTGGGGCTGGGGTAGGCTGGTGGTATATTATGAATGTACAGTAAATGGCTGATTATCTGAAATCATTCCATTCTCAAAACTCTCAGTGTCTATTTCTTCACTAAATGGAAAACTGTGGGACCTTTGTTCTTTAATATCCCTGTGTAATCTGCATTCATCCCTATAGAATGTGATACCAAGTCACTGACTCGACTAAAACTATGATTAATTGGGGTAAAGTCATTACCTGCTTGTCCATAATTGCACTACATTAGCACACTGATATATTGCATTAATAGCTTGTTTAACATCAGCATTCTTTGACAGTACTGGGTAAGCTCTCATTGCACACATCACATAAATTAAAGGATAATTCCAGTATTTTTAAACGTGGGCCCTATTTTTACAATGTTTTTTATAATGTTGTCAGACACTTCGAATAACAATCTGAGCCTGTCAGTGGCAAAAACAAGCACTTTTAGTGGACGTTCTTTGATCGGGCGCCCCAAAGGATTATGTTGCAGCCATTGCAGCCCGTTTCGCGGCTGCCAGCTGAGGCAATCTACTGGACCAATTCCAAAAGTTTTTGTACCTATTAGTCACTTAGACCCCAAAATATGTAAAAATAGGACCCAGGTTTAAAAATACTGGAGTTATCCTTTAAAGGATAATTTACAATTGTGGAAATGTGAACATCAAGCTATTTGACATGCCAAAACAAACTGTGTTTTACTTCCTTGCAGATTTAACACATGATGAGAATGACCAACATAATATGATTAACGACTGGTAGAAAAACAACATTAAAGCTCACATTAACTTTAAATATCAACTCAACTACACGCTAACATATTTCTGTGTGCCATAATTAGCAAAAGCAGGTGGGCTGGGGTAAAGTGCTGCTTTGAGGCACAAGCACACTAGCTAGCTAGTTAACTGGCTATGCAGAGCGGCAGCAGGACACACTAGTGAGAAGTCGTAGACTTCATTTGTGTCCATAGTAAAATCCTCTCCTGACTTGAACCACCACACAGCTAACCCTGAAAAACCTCTGTCTCACCTGCAGACATCCATCTGCCCCAAACTCGGTTTGGATTTATGGGATAGGCTGTGTTTGCATGTGTGATATGTGATGTGTGTGCATGTGTGTTTAGATTGGGGGAACAATCCATGCTCCTGCGCTGTCACATGTGAATGAAATGCACTTGACGTTCATGTACTAACAGGGGACAGCGAGTGAGACAAACGGAGTAAAGTGATAAGGAAGCATGCTTGAGGTTGTACTTGAACTGTCCCTGTATCAGGTCAATTAAGTTTTCACATTGTTGTGCACAGTAAAAAGAAAAAGCTTGTCTAAGCTTTTAGGGCTTGAATGAAAAAGCTATTCTTTTGATTTGCTTGCAGTTTTGATCTTAGAGTGAGAGCGTTGTTAGGCCAGATGCAGCACCAGAACCCCCTGGCTGAAGAGGCATGTGATTTTCATCAGGGTGCCTAACCACAAGAAAAGAAACAACATATTGGTCTTTATTTTTATTACTGATTGCAAATTTTGTAAATCAATTCTTATTATTGCAGATTTAGTGGTCTGCCCACCATGCATTTCTATATACACATTGTGGACATCATATACGCTCATTTTGGGGATTTTATACTTAAAATTGTATACTGTGTATCATGAATATCATAGTAACTGTGCTGTATTTTATTCCCCTCAGTTTCATTCTCCCTTCATAACCTGATCAATTTGGAACCAGTATTAAATATTTAGAACTGAAGGCTACATCCTGTCTATTATATCATATCATACATCTTGTCTATTATGGCCTAGCGGTTAGAGAGACCAACCCATCACCGGAAGGTCACTGGTTCGATCCCCGGCACCACCAGGAGGGTGTACTCCAGCTGTGAGCTGGTGATTGAAAAATGACTGGTGCCACAGCTACGGTGCCCACCAACACTGCCGAAGTGCCCTTGAGCAAGGCACTTAACCCCCAACTGTTCCAGGTGCACTGTCCAGTAGCTGACGCCTGCGCTGTCCTCTGACCTGGAAAAGTGCATGTGTGTGGGGTGATGTGTGTATATCTAGTCAGAGGTACGCAAAGAAACAAATTCACTGCAGGCATACGTGTGTTAGTGCCAAATAAAGTTGATTCATCAACCGTCTTCCTTTTTCATATGTGAATGGAATTTGGCAGGCTGTCTAATTGTGGTTAAAACTAAAAAAAATGGTTAAACTGGTTAAACACACTGGTAGGACTACATATTTACCTTGCATTGACATCAGTCGACTCTACTGTAGATAAATATGGGCCCATAATGATCAGAGAGCTGCTCTTTGAGTGCACCTGATTCCCCATCATTTGGTTTCCTCTCCTTTGGTCTTGTGCACTTAACTTATCAGACTAATCAAACGTCTGATTGCCTATACTGTACCTAAAATACACCTACTATTACCTCAAAAGCCAGAGAGACAGCAAACTAAGTCCAATCAGAATTTAATCACCCATCACCCATAATGTACAAAAGAACTAACACTGGATGCATGTGACGCCAAGTGGCAGATTAATATTTTCTGAAATGATGTGTATATATTGTGTAAACAATAGATTGCATAACTAGGCCAAGCTATAAAACACCACAGATGAAAACATTTGCCTATATGTTTTAATAATATAAAACAGAATTTATACTTCTATGACATTTTTGGTATATAATTTAAATGTAGCTATTTTGGGTATATTTTATTAGCTAGAGGGCTGCTGCCTCCATCCTTTCAAGCCAACCCAGAGCCAGAACGGTAAGAAAGTTCCTCATCGGTCCTTGGATGAAAGGAACAAAAATGTATGCCATTATTGGTGTAAGGCAATATTGTTATACAGCTAACAATGCATCTATATTTATTATGACATTGGTTTGCAACCTCAACAATAGTGGTTAGTGTGAGGTACCATAATCAAAGCAAACATCTATGGTCAATTACCACATGCAGGCTAACAAGCTAGCATGCCCACATAGACCTATGTGCGTTTTCAAGAGTAAATCTGAAAACACTATCAGCTTTTTCATAATAATTTCTGGCACATCAGTGAAATACATTTTGTCTATTTACATTTGTAGTTGTTTGAAATCAGACTATTTCCAGCACCAGGCATTTTACCACAAACACAAAGCTGAAAGTGACACACATCCAAAGAGGTTACTCAGAAGCAATGCATTATGGGGGCATCCAGTAAGTCTAGCAACAGCAGCAGCATACTGCTTCCACTGGACGAGCCGTACCTACATTTTCAGAGAACTTGTTAACAGGGACAAACCCACTGGTTGGGTGGTCGCAACCTGTGGCTAATGGCACCTGCTGGCCCAGCCAAAAAGTCCACTCTAATCTTACGAAGCTGCTCACTTGCTAGCTACAGTAGCCTAAACCTAGCCTAACTTGATGCAAAATAGTGAGAAATGAAATAAGTCATGAAATAATTGAAAATGGTATCAATGCATGGACAACATCAATTATGCAAGGGGCCAGAAAGTCAGCTTACTTCCTATGCCAGTACTTACATAGCTTTTTTTTCACAAAGTTGCAGTACCACAGCTGGCCACAAGGTAATGGTGCAGTAAGGCCTCTTTCCCCATAGACTGCCATTGTAAAATCAATAGCTGAAACATTAATTTACGTGGGTCTATAGAAAAAATCACCACCAAATAATTACAATATTTTTTAAGATCGGCAAAACACCCTTAATACCTGTACGTTAACCACTGGGACGTCACGTAGATGAGCGTGATTTTGAACACAATGACAGAGTGGACATGTTATAGTTACAATAAATAAATACCGCATTCAGAATGTTCACTTACTGTGAAAGGAGATGAGTACCCACTACCTTTGTTTACATCTGTGGTCACAGAAACGGCACGTTATCTTGGCTTGACGCAAACTGAATCCTGATTGGGGTTCATGTAACAGCATCTGATTGGGTGAGCAGGTCCCTTACCCAGAATCCTACCAATGGTGCAGTGACATCACACTGGGACTTCTGGGAAATAGCAAGCAAAACTGGCTTCACTTGCGTCAATGGGCAGAGCCCAGTTGATGATGTCTACTTATATATAGGTCAGTGCAACTATGAGCATTGATGGGGAAAAACAGGAATTTAAAACTAAGGGGGGAACAAATCTTTATCTGAAAGCACCCCTGTAGAACCAGACCCAGCTGCTACTGACCTCAGTTTAAACATGCTTCCTCTTATGATCTGTCTTACTTGTAAAATTGCACGTTGTGTAATGTCCTATTTGCCATGGTACAGATTAGAGCCTTTGGGATCACTCTGTATGTATGTGTGTGTCTGATTAAATGCAGAAAGTTTCAAAGAATCTACCGCATGTTGCGGTGGTTCTTGAGCACACTGACACCCCAGCGGCACAACTATCACCACCCAGACACAAACAGATGGCAAGACTGTCTGGGTATAATCCTTCACATATCACTTCACACCCCTCATTTTCAGCTCATCAGCCAGACTTATCATGCTGCTGCATAATAATAGTTATACAAGACTATAAGTCAATCTCTTTAAGCACAGATGTCTGCTTGAAAATATTGTAAGACTTGTGTTCACTGGTACAATTAATGCCCACTACCTTCTTCGACATTTCACAGAGCCAGTAAGTCCACTTTTGCTTATACAGTGTGCACAATGAGAGCCCAGCACAGACATACAGTTGCAAGAAAAAGTTTGTGAACCCTTTTGAATTACCTGCATAAATGGCTTCTAAAATGTGGTCTGATCTTCATCTAAGTCATAACAATAGCTAAACACACTGGGCCTCATTCATGAAAGTTTTCGTAAATTATTCGTAATTTGTCGTATTTATGTGCGTACGAAAACACCAACGTGGGATTCATGAAACGAGCGGGAAACCTCGATTTGTGCGTAGAACAGGTGTATATTTGATGAATGCGATCGTTCGTAAATTGGATGCGCGTGCCTGTTGAAGCTGATTTGCAGGTAAACTTCCTGTTCAACATCGTAAAAGGCTGCAGACTGAAGGGTCGTGTGCAAGTAAACCACGGAGGAAAAGAGGGAAAAGAGGAACTTGGCGGAGTCTGAAATGGAAGTGTTGAGCGCATGCGTGCATGAGAAAAAAACAGCGGAGTTTTCAGAAGCATCAGCAGCGGAGTCACAAGAACTGATCAAAGTAAAGCATGGCAGGAAATTATTAACACTGTCAATGCTGTTTCAGCAGAAAAACACACCATTACTAAGGTAAAAAAAAGAAATGGTTCGACATGAGAAGCAGACGCACATTATCAGCCACAGGAGGACGGCAGGGCACTGAGGCACTATCTGACATGGATCAGAGGATCAATCAATAATAGGAGAGACCTCACTGTCGGGTGTCCAGTCAGCATTGGAGTTGGACACAGATCAAATCCAGGCTGCATCTTCATCAGATGGTAGGACTATGTAATTGTATTTGTAAG